>APFE031395081.1:231520-253960 GCA_000404065.3 Pinus taeda
TTCGTGAAACGTGGCAGTACGGCCTGAAACGTGTTTCAGGGTCGTACCAAACGCGTTTCAGCGTTTCGTACCCGTTTCCGTACGGAAACGCCCCCTTGCCCTACGTTTCCTGCAACATAGTTTTAATACCTCATGATCTATTTAGAATCTGCCCAAACCTTTCTGGGTATTGGAGATCTCATGTGGCCCAACCTCTCCACCAAATTTCGTGGCTAGAGCACATCCAATGCTACCCCAAATCAACAACCCACAGCCTCTTATGCCCCAGCGAACTGAATGGTTAGAGCCTCTATGCTCTGCGCAATCCCGACACCAGCAAAATCCACACTCCCTAGCCACGGGCGTCAATCCTTCCTAACCGAGAAAGGTGATCGAGCATTGCATAGGTCAAGTCTGCTCCTCTCTGCCACTGTGTTGATCCTCTTCCCAACTCGAACTGATGATGCAGGCACTGCGTCACCCCTACCTTGCTACTTTTCCGCTAAGAATAGTTGTTGTCACTCGGGACAGTTGTTTCTGCTATTGTTGTTGCTGCTCTGCTCGGCTGATGCCCTCAGTTATCCTGTGATCTGCAACCACGCTTTGATACCATGTTGGAATTTCTAAGTCTATCTGTTAGAAATCGTTCCTGTACTTTCTGATTTATTTCTTCCTACTTGTTATGTTAATTAACAAGTTATTTACCATGTAAATACTGAAAATAAATACAAGTATAGTCTCAACACATAGAGATCATCAATCGAAGGAAAAACAAACACACAAGTGACACCGTTATTTTTGGACTACTGTCCCCAGAAAAACCCAATGCAGTAAAACCGATGCAGCTATATGAGGGTTTTAATATTACACAATTTCATAATACAATCTAGGTGCCAAAAATGGCTCACCCCACAGAGAACGCCCTCGGCAGTAGTACCTCTCAGTCAGAGACAGATATAAGCCCTAATCTTCCCCACGAAATCTCCCAGTGTCAACCTCTAAGGTTTGCGTCAGCATCTCTGACCCAACATCAACCCAACGTCAACCTTTAGAGCCTCTGTGTCTCCCACAATGGCCCTCCTCAAGCTCTGCGCAGCTCCTGGCTGCCTCTGCGTGACCTCTAGTTGGTTTTGCGTCAACCCTCTCTTAGCTTCAGCACTGATGCTCCCGATACTATCTCTACCTCTTTTTTACTGCATTCACTGCCCCTCAACTGCAACTCTGATCACTCCTTCGATTTTCTCAGCAAGCCCTGTCCTAAATAATCGAATTCTTGATCAACTCGGTGTATTCTCCAAGTGACCCTCAAGCCTCTTCTTATACTTTTCTCGTTGACAATTCAACGGTCGAAATTAAGTCCCTAATCAACGACTAAGATTAGATCTGGCTTGATCCATCACTTTAGGACAATTCTAACTCAGTTTTATATTAATTCACATTAATATTTTATTTTCCCTAAGTTTAGACTTAGGGACTTCATTAAAAATATTAATTATTTTAATATCTCCCAAACTGATTAGATTTTGCCCAAACCATTTTTGGGTATTGGAGATCTCATGTGCTTTAGCCTCTGCAATTTTGGTCAACTCTGGTCAATGGTTGAAACAGAAAACCCTTCCTTTCCTTCGTACGTGTGGAAAGTAGCAGTTGAATTCCGTACCCAATCAATGAAGGAGAGAGAAGATGTGAGTGAGTGAAGTGTCCAACATGAGAAGGAGGAATCATGTATTTATATGCAAACGTTGAGGATGAATAGATGTGACTGTTGGGCTTCAAAGCCTACATGAGTTTGCTGGCCGACCTTGCCAATTTGTCCATAATCAAAATAAATTCATAATTCCATTTGTACATGTCATAATGGGATGATCTTTAGATCAATCCTACACCTCTCGGAGAGAGGAATCCAAGAAAAATATGAGTTGCCTCATATGAGCTATCCAATGTGAAGTTTAGCCCTAGTTACCAAAATTAACAATATGGAATTCACAGATATCTCAATGTCATTGGGCTAATATAGTTTACTAAGATTATCTTCGGAGGAATTTAGTAAGGAAGAACGATGGTGATGGTCGTCCCACGGCGTATCATCTGACATCATGATCTCCATGATGCTCTCGTTAGTAGAAAATGTATGAGAGAAAGGACCTAAGGATGTGTCGTAATTTATGGAATGATCAACACAATTGATCGAAGAGGAGAGAGTAGAATGCACCGCACAGGCCGAATAGAGGGCTTCATAATCGAGCTCAATGGGATTGAGCGACATGTGGTCACCAAAAGTGTCAATATTAAATCCATTGGACACTATCCAAGGATCAGAGGGGGTAGTACAAGAAGATATCATGTTGACATAGGCAACCGGATTAGAGTTGTCGCGGCAAGGAGGAGAAAGAGAAAAAGTTCCCATGAGGGAAGAATCCTTAAGCAATCCCACCCCGACATGATGATATGGATGTGGAGTTTCTCCCACAAGAGGGATGCTTCTAGTAACTTGAGAATTGGTGGCAAAGAAAGTGAGTTGATCAATGGCTACTATACCTCCCTTGTGAGGGAAAGCAATCATTATGAAATATGTTGAAACAACAATAGCCATAGCAGAAACCCACATACGTGTAGTATACCTAGCGGGGTTAGTATGGGGTACAAAGAGAGGTACCCAAGGGTATAATATAATAATGGGATGGGTCATAGTAATAAAGAAAGTGGTTAACCTGTATTATGTAAGGGACCACAAGTAGCTAGCAATTATGTAATAAGCCTGTGGTATTAGATAAATGGTAATGAGGGAACCATGGTAATGACCCATGGTATTGTATGTATGAGGCCTATATAGAAGCTAGAGACTCCCCATTGAGAGATGTCAAAGGTTATTATTATAGATCTGATCTGAAAATATATGATAATAGAAATAACCCAAGAAAGTGCTCTGATACCACTTGTTATAGCTCTGATACTACTTGTTATATATCTGATCTGAAAATATATGAAAATAGAAATAAACCCAAGAAATAACAAGATCTGAATATATAAATACTTCACTTTATTAATCAAACCCTTAAGGTAGGGCAACACCATACAATCACTCCTTAAGGAAGGAGAACACTCCACAAGCCATATGTTTTTCCATACAATATTCCTTGACATCTCTCAATGGGGAGTCTCTAGTCTCTATATAGAGCTCATACATACAATACCATGGGTCATTACCATGGTTCCCTCAATACCATCTATCTAATACCATGGGCTTATTACATTATTGCTCACTACTTGTGGTCCCTTACATGATACAGGTTAACCACTTTATTTATTACTATGAACCAACCCATTATTATATTATTCCCTTGGGTACCTCCCTCGTACCCCATACTAACCCCCCTAGATATACTACATTCCACCCCCCTTAAACATGTTTCGTCCTCGAAACATAAGAAGAACACAAATAATAAGATCTACTCAAAAGAGTAGTCCACTGGCACCATGCACGAGTAGCTAGCCATCCTAGAGAAAGGTGAACCCTCGATCTAGTTGGTGCCTCACTCGCTTGAGATGGAAGTTGACCCTAGCGGCTCTTTTGTGTTGATGTATAGTAGGTGGATCGGTTCCCCTCTCTATCTGTCATGCGGGAGTTGTTGCCCTTGTGGCTAATTCATTGCCATCTTGTTGGTTGTTTTCTTGCGGGGTGATGTGGGTGGTGATATGCTGAAGTGTTAACCAATGGTGTATCTTTCTTTAATTCACCACCTAATGGAGGCTGATTGGTATCTGGTACATGTTGTGGTGCATGTTGTTGTTTCTTATCTTCCAATATTACTTCAACCACTAAGTCCTCATCTGATGTATCAGTACCTATAACATTTTATGCTTCAGCCTCCTTGGATTCTCCCTGTTTTTCTGGTACCTGGTTCAATGTTTGTGTTTGGTTGTCAACCATTAAAAGCTCACCATCTGATGTGTCAGTGTCATTAGAGCTTTGTGGTTCTGCCTCCATAGTCTTTGCTTGGGTCTTAATAGAAATATCCTGCAATGTAATTTTCTTCTTTTTATACCAGAGTTTCATGAATTTCTTCTGCACATTAATATTGACAGTACCCACAGATTCCATCCAAGAATATCCCAAAACAACATCCATGTTATCCATATCTGAAATATAAAAATCACAATGCAACACATACTTATCCATAGAAAGTTTCAAATCTTTATAAATTGAACATCCTCATTATCAACTTGTGTGTTTTCAATGTGTTTTGCTAGAACTTGCAATTTTTTTGCCAAATTAACATTGATAAAATTATGCTTGCAACTAGAATTTATAAACACAATGATATTCTCCTTCTGAATCAATCCATGAATCTGCAATAAGGAGATACCAGTAGAAAATAACGCTTTAGGTTTCTTGGTTTCTTTCTTTCCTGTAAAATTAAAATATTTGCTAGGTTTTGTGCATGTCTGTCTGAGCATAGTAAGATGACCCAAAAAATTAGATTCATGGTCAAAGCGATCACAAATGGATTTTGCGAACATCTGCCAAGTAATTGTCCTTGCATAGCATTTAGAATGCCCCTGCCACCATTGCCATCTTTCTTGGTCCAAGTAAAGGTCTGCCACATGTAGTTTAGTTTCATCATCTACGATGTGATTCAGATTGAAATATTGTTCCATTTGTTCTAGCCATATTGTCGGATTAGAGCCATCAAATTTGTACATCTTCATCGAATTCCAATCTAGGCACTGGAATTTCAGATTCGCACTGCAACTGTCCCACCTTCACAAAAATTTCTAAAAAAAACGTTGATTTTAAATCAGCGATATCTCCCTCATCCGTACTCATATTCGATCAATTTCTTTTTAATTGGGTATTTTTTCACAAATAACTCAGATATATAGTTAGATTCTGCAAATATTGCCCTAGAACATACAGATCTGATCTGCAAACTCGCCGCCCCGAAAAATCTCTGCAACACAGCCGATTTTTAAATCAGCGATATCTCCCTCATCCGGACTCCGATTTGGCCGATTTTTTTTTCGAATTGGGTATTTTTTTGCAAAGAACTCAGATTTGCAATTAGATTCTACAAATGTTGCCCCAAAACGTACATATCTGATCCGCAAACTCGCCACCCCGAAAAATGTTTGCAACACACCTGATTTTTAAATCAGCGATATCTCCTTCATCCGGACTCCAATTCAGCGGATTTTTTTTTTTAATTGGGTATTTTTTCGCAAACAACCCAGATATGCAATTAGATTCTACAAATTTTGCACCAAAATGTATAGATCTGATCTGCAAACTCGCCGACCCAAAAAGTTCCTGCAAAAATAAAAAATAAAATTCTCCGCTTTGCCCAAGAAAGTGCTCTGATACCACTTGTTATAGATCTGACCTGAAAATATATACAAATATACCCAAGAAATAACAAGATCTGAATATAGATATAAATGTTTCACTTTATTGATCAAACCCTTAAGGTAGGGCAACACCATACAATCACTCCTTAAAGAAGGAGAATACTCCACAAGCCATATGCTTGTCCATACAATATTCCTTGACATCTCTCAATGGGGAGTCTCTAGCCTCTATATAGGCCTCATACATACAATACCATGGGTCATTATCGTGGTTCCCTCAATACCATCTATCTAATACCATGGGCTTATTACATTATTGCTAACTACTTGTGGTCCCTTACATTATACAGGTTAACCACTTTATTTATTACTATGAGCCATCCCATTATTATATTATTCCCTTGGGTACTTCCCTTTGTACCCCATACTAACCCCCCTAGGTATACTACAGTACAACCCAATAGAAGATTATAATCTAGCAGTGCGTCAATAACTTCGACTTCTACCAACACCATCTTGCCCCCTAATTCTACTTGTAATGAATTCAGAATTCCACAAGGCTTGAAGCCTCTTCCATCAAAAGCCTTTAGAGTAGTTCGTCACTGATTTAATTGGGGAGAACCAATGGCTTTCCAGCAAGAAAGTGACATGATAAAGGTTGAAACTCCTTCATCTACAATGGAACGATGGATATTCTTACCGCGAACAACACCCTGAATCATGAATCTTAATTGGGCTGGAAGTCGAGCCGTATAATTCTCATGGTTAAAAACTACAAGGTTGGAATCTGAGGGATCAATACATCCATTTGCGGAAAGTAAGGCCTTCTTCTATGAGGGAAAATTTTGCAATACCTAAGAGTCGACATAGTTGAAGGAGCTTGAGCGAGATCCTTAACTATGTTATAATTCTAAGCAGCTCTTTCACGAGGGTTGAAAGCATATTTATGGATAACGCCTTTGGAGGCTTAATTGTCAATTCGGTAGGAAACGCATTTGGAGTAGAATTCGATGGAGATGTCGTCGAACCAGCAGGTTGATCAATAGCCTGACCAGTCGAGGGATTCGCATTATCGTTGTCTTTATTCCTGGTGGCCACCATAGCGTCATTTTTCAGCTTGGTGGAGGAAAGCATCATAACCGAGTCAGAGGAAACGGGATCTCGAGCAACCATATTAGTCTCCTGATTTGGAAATGGATCTGTCAACATAGCGAGTGCAACGGATGACTTAAGGAATTGATTTACTTCCACCCGATGTGGACAATCACGAGTGAAATTCTCCTCATTACAAATCAAGCACAAATATCGAGGTTTCTGCTTTTCTTCATAAAAACTACTTATTTTGTTTATCCTGCAGAGGATTATTTTTCTTCTTTTTACCTTTACCTTTCTTCTTACTCCCCGTTTGCTGAGATTTGCCTTTGGCGGATTGAACGGCATTGATCTCGGAAGCCGCAGGAATAGTGGAAGGAGGGTTTTGGGCAGCCACAACAGAGGTCGAACCAGATGGTTCACTCACTGACTGCTGGCAAGCAGACCCTATCACGCCATCAGTGACGTGATTTTTTACCGGGAGGTTGAGGAACAATATTGGAAGGTCGCGAAGCATTTGGTATTTTATCAAAGAGCATGCCGGATTGGGTATAAATAAGATCCAAATACTGGGCACGAGCAATTACTTGCTCTTTGGTCACATCTCCGCCTTTAGCAACGTTTTCTGTTATGGATGGTAACAGACACTTAATAAACCATTCGGCTAATAGTTGAACAGGAACAAAAGTTTAACCAAAAGATGGCAACGTCGCCACTCATGAATGTGATCAGAAATGTGAGTGGAATCAGTTTGTTGGAAATTGGTGAAAAGTTCAGTTCCAATCTCATATCAAATGGGTAACTGAAAATGCGTTAAGAATGTGGTAGCTAAAGTGTTGAAATTATCGAACGAAGCTCGTGGTAGTTCAATATACCATTTTGTTGTCGTACTAGTAAGTATGCGTTGGAAAAGACGTAAACAGATAGAGTCATTATTCAGAGAGTTCAAAGAACACCACAAATGATAATCATAACCTGTGTAGATGGGTCTTCTCCAAGATTTCCATTGAATTTAAGGATATCACAGGGCAATTTTGTGGAAATAACTGGCCACCAAGGAGAATAGGCAATGGGATCATTGGTAAATCAAGTCAGATCTAGAAATTCAAGAGTTGTTACAAATGGCAACTACATATGGAGGTTCAATGGACGATACCCTGGGTAAGATGGGATGGCCGAAGCAACAGGTATCTACTCCCCAGGATAGGGAGGATTTGGATAACCGGGATAAACATAATCTTGCTACCCAGCTCCAAGATAACCTTATAAAGGTTGAAATGGCTGAGTTTGGATCTGTTGACCGTGGTAAGGCATTTGAGGTATAACTTGATACGGTTGATACAATTGCCCTGTGGGATTTTGTATCATCCCAACATAAGGTTAGTTAGGTTGTGCCTGCACCATACCATATGCATTTTGACCTGCTTGAATTTGAGGAATAGCTTGCCCAAGCAATGAAAATTGTAAGATACCTTGAAGAGGCTGGGTAAATGGGGCCTGAGAGACGCTAGATATTGGTAGAATAGATTGAGTTAAAGATGCAGCCTATGAAGGTTACCTTACATTCACTTGATCTTGAACAGGTTGGGGTATAGGTTGATGAGTAGGAATCTGAGATGCAGATGGAACAGGTTGAGAGATTAGAGATAAAGCCACAATTGAACAAGGTGTTGAAAACAGCAACAAGAAATGATAAAAATAGAATCCAGAAATTCCAGTTTAATTTGTCCTTGAATTAAACTAAGAATTAAAATCAAATTTTTTTCTCATAGCAACGTGTAATAGTTAACTAGAGTGAGTTGCCTTAGTTAACTTAGGAATTTCGAGTTGGAAGTCTTTCTGAAGTCATGTATATGTTCTCCCTATATTATAGGGGTCCAGGATGAATTAAGTATGAGTGGCAATTAGTTAACTCAATTTATTGAGTTAACTCCAGTTAAATTAGTTCCAAACTATTTGAGAAACTAATAGTGAGTTAACAGTCAGTTGATGCATTAGTGCACTCAACTAGTGCTACTCCAGTTAACTAATATTCCCTCATCAGAAACTCATGTATGTCAATTCTGAGAAAGACCCAGTTGAGACTAGAGTGCAAGGATAGCGTACTATTTGTTTTAGATTTTTCTGAGTTGCACTAATATTGCATGCATTCAGGAACTGAGGAATTTCCCTTTAAATACGGGCTAATTCTCTCAAGGTCGTGCAAAGAATTAGAAGCTTGATGGCTTGGAAATTTGGCTAAGTATTGGGCAAAGGAAGTCATCAAGCGAAGGATAGGAAATACTTGTGCAGGTTAAGCTCAAGGTTGAACAGAGCATATTGTATTCATCTGAATTCTTTGACCAAGGGTGCATTGGAATAGAGACTTGGAGAGCTTGTGAAGAGGCTAAGCTTTGGCCTTGAGCTTGCTTATGAGTTGGAGAATGAATTTGCTGAGTGCTAGGATTGTTCTAGAGAGAACAAGCATTGTAATTTCATCTTGATTTTCTAGATTAATACAAAATAGATAGTGGGGTTTTGAGTTGTGGCTTTCCTCGGATATTTATTGTGTTATGTACCTTTGATTCTCTTCCTCTATTGATTATTGTTTGCTCGATGTTTATGGGCTTCCGCTGTAAAGAGTAGAAGTAGATTCTTGTCTCTTGCTTTAGCAAATTGCATTAGCTTATGAATCTATTGGATTTTCTACACAAGGTTGTACGGGGAATGTAGGGTGCCAAACATTATCAGCCATTCCTAAATGTGGAGGACTTGAATAAGTCTAAGCACTAACTTGTGATATTTGATGAGGAGATGGAAATATTTTTGCAACAAGTTGCCCCCCTGCCAAAAGAGGAGGGGCATGCAGAGGCAACTGCCCCCCAAGAGGAGGGTTCCCAATAGGAAATGGATTGGGTTGTTGTAGGCGTCCATACCCACTGACATAGGGACGAGTCTGCTGCTGAATTATAGGTGTAGAGGGAGGAGAAAGCGCAGACTGTGTAGTGTTCATCAAAGAAGTATCAGATAGGATTCCAAAAGAGGATGACATGGGAGAAGTCCATGGACTGCATGTTGCGCTAGAAAAGGTACTAGACAATGATTGGTTACCAAGTGGGACAAACAGACCACTATACAAATGTGTCTCTGGCGATGTTACAAACATGAATGAAGTTGCAACATGGTTTGTCTCACTCATAGTAGTAGATACCAACTGAGAAACCATAGCAAATTCAGTCATAGTTAACTATCCCAAAGAGGATTGTCGAGGGAAATTCGAAGGTGAGTTGAAAGGAAATGAACCAGGCAAAGGAGCTTGTGATGGAGTACGAGGAGAAGGAAAAGGATAGGCCTGATAAAAATGAGTTCCTCCCAAATGGATAGGAGAGGAGGGTTGAGGCTCTTCCTGAGGAATCTCTTCAATGCTCAAAAAGACCAAGTGGAAGGGGTTCACCATCGGGTCCAAGATATATAGGTTGTTGTTGGGTCCAAGATAGAGGAAGAGAAGAAGGTCCTAAAGTAACATGTGTAGATAACTGAGGTGCCTCAAGTTGTGTTGTGTTTGATAATATAGTAAAATTCAATAACCTCAGGTAATGAAATTTCAAATACTTTTGTTTCGACTATGTCGAACTCACCAGCAAATGAAGATGTAATCTCGAGTTTAGTACTCACAGAAATGGATGATTCTGGTGGATCTATTTCAGGTGGAGGACCAAAAGTAGTAGCTCTTAAAGAACTAGATTCAGTAGTCTGCATCTTTTTGTTCTTCTAACGATAGCCAGGAGTTGCCCCAAGTGGAAGAGGAGGCTTATTTTTCATTCTACCCGAACGACAGTGTGGAGGGTGTTGTTCTTCCACGCTAGTTTAATAAATTTTAAAAAATTAACAACAAAAATAAATCAAAAAAGGGTAATCTAGGCAAAAGGGTTTACCAAGCAACTATGAACTATAATATACCACCTTGCAAAACCAAAGATTTACATATGGGCATGCAATCTCCTTGAATGTTGTGTTCGGTGTATCACAATATACAAGGCAGCCGACTCGGTTACCTAAGGTGAGGATAGCAACCTAGTTTGGACTTCCAAAATATGCTCGACGGTACATGGAAGTGCAGTCTGTGTTAGTGTTGTCTAATTTGTAACCATATGATGAGAGTGTTCCCATATACTTTTCAGGGGTGGAGCGTCATCCGATATACTCGAAGGTACATGGAGAATGGTCAGATACAGTTACGTACATGGAACGAGATATCACCCCCGAAATGCAACGCTGGCAAAAAACAACAACTCCTATGTTTATAGACGTCGGAACACGTCTGTAGCCTAGACCTCTAGATGTTTGCATTAATGTTTCAAATGCTCCTTAAGGTAATTCAATAAATTTTAAAGTTTATCTTGAATTATGTTTCAATTTTCAAGGCTCATCGCGAATTTCACCTGAATATCCTAAAGATGCAAACTAGCACGACAAAACAAAATTTTCTTTTCAATGAAAATCTATGTAAGGGAGGGAAGAGGACAAATAATAATGCAGCATACAAGATACAACAAACAAAATTTGTTAAGTCAATTCCCCTAATGCAACTATTCCAATATCTGACTTCACACACAAAACCCCAAATGCAATGTAAAATGCAAAATGATGAGATTTTTCTTTTTGATCCAATTAATTTCCAAATGAAATAAAAACTAAGATACTTGCTAAATCGTTGATAGAAGAAACTATACAGAATGATGATTGTAATATCAATTCTTTCAAGCAATCAATGATCAAGCAACAGTTTGCTAATGACCTAATTCACAAGAACAAAGCAAAATCCAAACAAATTCTTATCAAAGGCTTCTAAAACCAAAAGCAAACAAAGTAGTGAAAACTAGGACACACTCAAGGACAAAAGGAAAACCAGTTGGAACAAAGCACATCAAAGAGCAAGGCACAAGAGGCAATCTTTTGCATCTAACAGGGATCAACGTAGATGCAGAGAAAGCTAGGTTGCACTGGAGTGCTCTGTCACTAGACTAGGGGGAGCGCTGATGCAAATCCGGCCAAATTACAACACAAAAAATCAAATCAAGCTTAGAGAAGGGTTCTCATAGGGTCAATTAAGGCCTGAGTGAGGCAATGAAGGTCAGTTCAAGAGTTGAAACAAATGCTAAGGTCAAGAAAACCACTAAGGGAAAGAAACGATCCCCAGTGGAGTCGCTAATTTGTTATGCGGAATTTATACTTGCAGACAAAAGTATCTTCCCTAGACCCATTGGATTGGTCTACATATCGGAAAACAAGATACTCTTTGTATTAATAGAAATAGGAGAGAGTTTACAACCAAGAATAGTAGTTGATCATGTAGAGATCTTCCTAAGTTGACGTGTCCTTCCTTGTCACAAAGCACACCTCAATATCACCCTAATGCATGAAGATGATGACTCTCTGAGACTCAAGACAGTAGCATGAGGGCATGATCAATCTCCAAAAGCCAGCCCTGATTTTGTAGATGGCAATAAATTTATAGGGGAGGGATGGTAGTTTAGGATTTACCATAATGAGCTTCAAATCCACTTATGATGGGAGAATGAGCTCAATGGATAAGAGGTGAAGTCTCCAAGGTAGAATCAGATAGGGCTCAAGTTTCTTATCCAAGGTAAATGGTTAAAACAACCCCTAGAAGCTTCGGAAATGTTTTTAATTTTTCCAAATTTCTAGAATCAGTGCACCCCCAGCAAGGAGCAAGTTGTTGCTGACCAACGCTAGTGCAGAAGGAAGCAACAAGCTAAACGCAGGTCTCTAAAGGGCCAAAGTGAGTTGGGGCTTGAAAGCTTGATTTTGAGCAGTTAATCCCAGAAACTCAGACTTTTTGGAAAGGTCATGCTTAGGGCTTTGTGTAGGGATGATGACAACATGTTCATGCATGTGGATTGATCCGGTTTCTAGGCCTATTAATCAAATGCGACAAAATGGCCTATAACACAAGGTACAAAGGATCTTGTACCACTTCAAGGGTACTACGGTGACCCTTTTAAGAATGACTTGACTAAACATTTTGACCATGACAGCCTCCTCATCCATGATCAATTTTGACAAAATATAATTAAGTAGACAGACAGGTACTTCTATCATCGACAAATTGGTAATCAAATCCAAAAAAAACCAACACGACTGGTTCTGGAAAAACAAGGCCATTGCAAAAATATGATACAAGTACAAAACAAGGAAACCAAAAATTAAGTATAAAGAAAATGTATTTTGGACATGTTATCATTTGAACAAATAAACTCCACACTGAAAGTATAAGGACATTTGCAATCAAAAAGGAAAGAATTAGTGAAACAAGATGCTTATAAGCGATTCAATCCAACAGTTTTAAATTGCACTTTAGGTCGAGGCTTATTTCCATTAAAATGCACATTAATGAAATGTATTGACAGGATGAGGTCAGTTGAGGGAAACTTTAATATTTTATACAAATTTCAGCATGAGAAAACTGGTAATGAGGTAAAGGTAGGAATGTTAATACCGTAATAAAGGCGACCCCCATCACAGCCTTGTTGATTGCTGTATATATAGACACCTCCAGATTTACAAGTGCCATTTTGAATTAGCTCTAGACGTGTATTCAGCTTCCGAAGTTGGTGATGACTTCCACTTCCATTTGTAAACACTTCCACTCCACTCAAAGCAAGACCAATATGAGGGGCATCCGGTGTGAAAAGTTCTTCACAAGTTTCAGCAGCAACATTTCTGACAGTGACATGACCACAGCCCTTGAATGTCATTTATAGAATACTCAATACTGCAATCACAACACTAATCTGCAAAATCAGCAATTTTATGATGCAGATCAAACTACACTTTGACATAATGAATGTCAAAAAACCAGACTGGGATAACAGCATTAATTTCATTTGCACACTGAATTTAATCGACAGCCATCAAACACCTTTGTAGCAAGTGCTGCTGTCTGTAGAGCTGAGACAGCCAAAAAGGGTGAACAGGATTTGCAACAACAGTTTTTTTTTTTACTAGAGAAACTGACAACTAATGACTAAGCTGGGCTCGTACTCACGTAAAACAGGGTTGACTCCAATTGCTACCACTATAACCCCTAAGTGTAACTGCCCTGCCCCAAGGACAGCACACAGGTTTATGCTTGGGGGGTTTGAAAAAAGGAACCCAACACTCACATAACTTTTCACTCATCTCCACTTCAAACACCACTGAAACTTCACAATCCAAAACCTTGTCCTTGGATGCAATTTAATTCTTGAAAATACCTATTGACAGATTCTAAATTTCCAGATTATTTTCCAGTCATCTCTTTGCCACTTGGTGGTTTTAGGAGACCTGAATTTTACTGCTAAATCTTTGGTGTATGGAGCATTACTTGAAGTCTAAAGACGCTTTATTTAGCATCCAAAAAACTATATTTCATGAGCTATATTTGGATAATAGTAGTCTTAACTACAATCCGAAATTTATTCCCTTTTGCATGCTTTAAATTTGATTGGCTCAAACATACAAGAGACAGAAGTTACCCCAAATTCTACACTAAACCTATTGACAATTTGTAACTTTCCAGATTATTTTCTAGCCATCTCTTTGCCACTTGGTGGCTGTAGGAGACAAATTTTACTACTAAACCTTTGGTATTTGGTCTCTTATGTGAAGTTTAGAGACCTTTTATTTAGCCTCTCAAAAAATCTATATTTCATAACCTATATTTGGACAGGAGTATACTTAACTACAATCTGAAATTTCTTCCCTTTTGCATGTTTTATATTTGATGGTTATCAAACATACAGGAGCTGGAAGATACCCCAAATTCGACATTCAATTTCCAGTCTCATATAGAACCGTTTAAACACTTCAATCTTGCATCCATAGGTTCTATCATTACTCTTCAAATCTGGAAAACAAAACTATACCTATCAAACAAACCCAATTCACTTTAAGTCCTTATATCCAGTTAACTCTATTACACTTAGCTGTTTACAGAATCCCCACTTTGTTGGAGATCATTCTAATATAAAGAGCAAGAGCATGCCATTGAAGTGACAGTGGCTGACCACTCAAAGTTGCATTTTGGTTCACATTTGATGATTTGTGACTTTGGCATTCCTAGTGTGAACTTGAATAGTAACAAGACCCATACAGGGGATTTCATACAAGAGATTACTTGGGGAGCAGGGAGGGAAGATAGCACCTGGCTCCCTGCTTCTCCACATACTTGCATCTCAAATGGGACCTGCATGCAAGGTGAACCATCCAAGGGATGATACAGGGGTCTTCTCCCTCCACATACATCTCAAATTAGATCCAGAGGAAAGCAGACCAATGATAGACTTACATGAGAAGACCCTTGACTATATAGTAAAGGCCAAACATAAGAAAGGGAGACATGCAAGCCGCCATGACAACAACCCATAGGTTCCATGGTAGTGGCACCAAATTAAGTTTTAAACCTTTACTGAAAAGCAAAGATCACACAGATTCTTTATAAAACCGAAAGGAAAACAAAAGCATTCGCACAGAGTACTTAGTGAGTTGCCTTGGAAACCCTTAACTAGGAAAACCAACTTAGGGCCACACCTCTAACTCTCAGTGCATTATCTTCACCATTTACAACACATTATTGATCTTGTGGCATCCAAAACCATAATCCATTAACCTCGATGAGATTCCTTTGCCGGAATTATATTTCAATTGACTGAAAAACCATTGGCCAAAAACAAGCCAAAACAGAACAAAATCAGCACACAAATTTAAAAAAAAAAATATATATATATATATATATATTTGAGGCAAAGAATATAAAAAATACCCAACATTCTCCCACTACTTGTTTTCTTTGCACACAAGGAGCTCGAGGATTACATGATAAACAATTCGAGGCAGCAATGCCCATTGCTTCTCTACACAAAGAGAACTTCTCGGTACTAACAAAATTTGTCCATAAGTTTGCAATATTCTTCAAAGTGACAAACTTCACCAACAGCACCTTCTTGTCTTCAACCATATCTCTCACAAAGTGATACTAAACATCGATATGCTTTGTCTTAGAGTGATAAGAAGGCTTCTTTATCAAAAATTTGACTATCACAATATAGCCTTACTTCTTGTACAAACCCAACACCTGAACACAATCTTTATAATCCACATGAGTGGTTGCCATGTATGAGTGGTTGCCATGTATTCAGTTTATGTAGTTGAAATTTCAATGCAAGAAAGTAGAAGAATAAGAGAATGACAAGGCATCCGACAACGATGATAAGGTTGCCTCATTGATATAGTGGAACACTAACCATGATGTCAAAAAACATTGTTGCCTCCCCATATATTACTAGGATTGAACCCCACTACACATGCATAAACATCCACTCAGTTAGTTGCAGAAGGATGTTGAGCATCAAGACTCTCACCAATGTAAGTTCAAATTTTGGGTTTCAAATCTGTTTATTGATGGACTCGATGTTAGGTTGTTCATTGGGATGTTTGTAAAGTTATAATTGGTGATTCGGTAGTTCATATGATTGGGACAGAGATATCATTTTATTGAGAAAGGCTTAAAAATGGAGGTTGATAAAGGAGGGAAAGCCATATCTAAGAAATGGGTATAAGGGCAAGTAGGTCATCTCTTTAATCTCAGCAAACAAAACCATATGGCTAATTAACAGTAGCAAGAAGTTTTTGTTGTTGTTGGTAAGGACCAAAAACTTAAAAGAACATTAGAATAACTTTATCAATATAAGATTTCCCAAGATAATATAACCAATGTCACAAGGTTCATCGAACTTCAAGGTTGAAGTTTGAAATTCGATGAACCCGGAAGAAATTTGAATCGTTTTGGTTCACCAAAAGGTTCATTGAGGGTAGATGTTGTAATGTCCCCAAATTTTGGATTACTTGGCGGGGTGGTTAGAAGGGTTTTCTAGAGCTTGTGTCAATCTGGTCATAGGAGCAGGATTACTCCATTGGTGGGCCCGAAGGGTTTTAGAGGAGTTTTATGGGTCTGACTAGGATCGCTTGCCATATTTCATCATCAGGACCAATTTCGCTTTGCTCTTGGTTCTGTTGCATTCAAACGATTTCCATGAAATGGTGTTATTAACAAGCATATTTTAATTAATTATGCTTAAGGTGTTATTTCGGGCTGATTACTTGGAGAAACACCTTAGCATAATAGCTCGTTGGAATCAGGGCGAAAAGATCTACAGGGCAGAATGATAAAAAGGGGCGTTGGGTGGCCAGTGTGACCACATAGGCGAATTAAGCATTTTCCAGCGTTAAAAGTGACTTTAATTAGTTTATAAAAGTCACTTTATTAAATAAAGAAAGGAAAAGTGTTTTTAAATATTTCAATGGAGGGAAAAGGTAAGTGAATTATAAAAAAGGGAAATGAGCGGGTCTCTCATTCATTCATGCATTTGTGAGTTTGGAGAAAAGGCTCTTCGAGAGAGTTGAAAGAGAAGCTTGAGGTTTTGGCAACCCTAGCCGCCATAGCAGACTTCGGTGTTGAAACTAAACACCCTAGTTTGGATTTAAGAGTGAAAGCACCAAAATTTCACCCCTGAGCTTCAATGGAGTAAAATATTTTCATTGAATATTGAGTTATTAAGATGTTATCAGTTGATTTTATTCACTAATATTGTGTTCCCTACATACCTATTTACGGGTGGGGATTTCAAGCCAAATCTGGAGCTAAAGTCACAGTTGAGATGAGAACTAGCTACCCTCTTATTTTGCTGGTCGAGTCATCTAAAAATAGAGCCTAAATCTGAAGGAGAATGAAGGGACGAGTTTTGGAATCAGGTGGCACGAGTTTCACTTCCAGTTCGGTCAGCATTTATCATCTGTTTGTGGGTCGATTTCCTTGAGTAGAGCAGGGACCGAAGCTTTCCATTTGAAATGGTCTGCATACTTCCTTGTGGCTGGCTGAGCGTTTACATGTTGGTGAGAGCACGATTTTTATTGTAGGAGCTGTGTGTATTCTCATGGGAGAAGGCTGATAGCACATATTCTACTTGCTGGGTTCGATTTGGGAGGGAAAGAAGACTATGGCTTACACGGAACCTAGTCTTGCCTTGTTATCTTGCTGCGTGGAGTCATCCCAATACAGTGATCATCACTTTGGGTTGGCTGGACGAGTATATTTGTGACTGCATAAAGTAGTGTCGCATTATATCGATGTGGTGGCCAGCGTATTACAGTGGTACGATGTAATTCTTCCTTCTCCCTTACTGCAATATATGAAGGCTGAGCGTTATTCCCTAGTGCTTCAATCAGGTTCTATTGCTCCATTCCTCTTGCAAACTCAACTGCAAATTAAATACAAGGACTATGTAATTTCCAGAATCTATTTCTGTGGTATAGGATGAATATTCTTGCTGATTCGTGCTTATTATCCTCACTACTCATACTTATATCAGCTTGAATAAATTTTCTGGGTTTAAATCAGATTTAGATGTTAAGAAGCATTTCCATGTTTCATAAAAATCAATGTGTGTTATATGAATTAAAGTTTGTGAAAAGTGCATCTACAGTAGTGTGTAACTAAACTGTTTGACAAAAGACACCACTGAAAACTCTAGTACAGACTCAGAAATTTATTGAACTTTTGAAGATTTTCCAGAAGGGAATTTTACAGATGCCATCGGTTGCTTCCATGTGTTGTTGTGTCAATGAACCCAAGTCTTTTACATGTTACTGTGAGTTCCGTTTTGAATTTACTGGTTAACTTGCAATCCTCGAGGCTTGGGCCTCATCTCTACACTGTGGCACCGTTTCATTTGCTGCATCGAGCGATTGGCATCTCCATACAGTATACTTGTGTCAATGGTCATGCGTGAAGGTCGTAACTTGCTATTGGCCACCCTCACACTATCACGAAGGTTGCCTCTGTTGGCTATGGCATACTGTCAAGACACACAAGTTGTCATGCACAAACCATGGCCCACAATTACCAAGCAACCGAAAATCATTTATAATTTGTAATTTTTTGATTTTATAAACTATTTATATTTAATATACTTTATATTAGAAACCATGGTCCATGGTTGTTTATAATTTTATATTTTTTTTAATCTTATCAATATTTATTATTAATACAATTTTATATCATATATTATTTAGAATATCAGTAAAAATGTTCATATCAAATATTAATAAAAATTATTTTTGATATAGTGTAATATTCCTAATTAGCCATGGCTAATTGGAATATTCGATTTTGCTCAATTTTGCCTTCTATATTTATTTATAAATAAAAAGGTGAGGAAAGGGGGGGGGGCATAACTCACTTTTAGAATAAAATCACTCCCTAGTAGCACAACGTTGTAACTTAAAGGGGAGCCAAGGGGGCCAAAGGACCACGTAGAGGAGGGGCCCACGCAGACACTTGGAGGGACTGCGCAGATGGAGAGGAGCACGTGGCAAGAGAAGGGGCTACGTTGAAGGAGGTGGGCCTTGAGATTGAGAGAGGCCAATGCTATAAAGGGGAGAGGAGCCTCCACTTTTTGTCATTCGATTATGTGCATTTGAGCTAGTCACTTCGACTTGGAGCACGCTGGCTGTTTAGCTTGTCTGCAGCACTGTTTAGTGCATTGAGTGTCTCCGTTCGGAGATCTCACCCTTAGCCCCGGGGGACTTTGAGTGCCTACTCGGGCAAGGTAGTTTTCAACAGTCTTTTGCAGTGGGATTGATCTTTGGCATTGAGGGGGAGCTGAGCATTTGAGGACTGCGCAGTCTTGAGAGAGAGGGTCGCAGTGCTTCTGGAGGTAGTTCCGGATTGGGGGTTTTGTGGAGGATTTGAGCTGGGAGATTGAGCAAGGGATCAACCCTTGCATATTGGAGGATTTTGGCAGAGTTTCGGGTAGAGTTTTGGAGGATTCCACTCAGTGGCAGCGCAGAGCCTTGAGGGACAGCTTAGATCCCCAAGGGGGTGATTTTCGGGGGTCGACTATTTCAGAAAAGCTTTCTAGGCTTTTCTGGGTTTTTCTAGGTTTCTTGAGTAGAGTCTGATTCCAGAGTTTCAGCATTTTCTGAGGAGGGGAACAGCCCCAAATCCTCATTCGATTTCCAGCAGCAGTAGCAGCACGGCAGTTCTCCAGCAGCTTGGACACAGTTCAGAGAGAGGTCATTCCTTTACTATTCTGAGTGTATTTCTTCACTTGCCTTGTGCAAGTCGAGGTGCCATCTTTATGATCACCTCCTGTACTCATTCCATTACTCAGTATAATAAAATGGCTTAGCATTTCTCTCTGCATTTCTTGAGTATCTGCTTATATTTCATGTTTACATTATTATATGTTGCACCACTGTTATTTTTATCCCTTTGAGTTTCCCGGTTACTATATTATTGGTATGTATTTGGTTGGAGTTTACTAGGGTTTTGGGGAATATCCCTGAAACGAGATATTACAGTGGTATCAGAGCATAGATCTGGCTTAGCCTGTGGAGCTAGCAGTCTATGACACTGAGGGAGAAGCCCTACATCTGTTATAGAGGTAGGAAATACAGAGATATTGAGCGTAGGTTGGAGAACATCTACGGAGAGGGAGACTGTGTTCGGGTGGTGGACACAGAACAGGAGGAGCCTGTGGTGGACGCAAAACAGGGGGAGCCTGTGGTGGATGTAGAGCAGGAGGATCCGATGGCAGATGAGGATGGGAAGAGATTTGCGGACATGCTCCTCAAATCAGTGTAGGATCTGTCGAGGCAGATCGAGGTGATGGGGTAGAGATTCACGACAATGGAGGCTAGACAGCGTGAGAACCCACAGGTTTTCTAGGTTGGTGAGGGATCAGGTACATCCCACCATTTTCCAGAGTAGGGTGCCACTCAGCGTGATACTACTCAGTAGATGGCCTCACACGCCCCTACATGCTCTACCATGCCCACTTTCCTAGGAGCAGACACGGGGGCCGGAGCCCAGCAGGAGGCAGAGCCCGGTCACATGGGCAATTATTTTGCAGAGTACCAGACCTACGGGCAGGAGTTCAGGGATGCTCTTTCATTCAAAGACTTTGTTCAGCTCCAGCAGGATAGTAGACCCTGCGACCATCACAAAGGATACCAGCATTATCATGATGGAGACACCCACCGCACAGCCAGTAGATTCCACTTGCCTACATTTGATGGTTCATCAAACAGTTCGGCAAAGTCTTGGGTTGAGAAGCTGGACATCTATTTTCAGCTTAACCAGATGTCGGAGATAGAGGCCATCAAGGTGACGACATTACATTTGGATGGTGAGGCCCAGGACTAGTGGTTCTACGAGCTGGTTACACTCGGACACTCCACAGTGACAACATATGCCGAGTTCACCAAGAGATTGATGGAGAGGTTTGACCGGAGGGATCCGAAACAACACTTTGCTGAGCTGACGAGGCTCAAACAGACCGGGAACCCAGAGACCTACATAGCAGACTTCTTGAGGGTTTCAGTGATGGTGCCAGATCTATCCGCGACACGGATGATCTACATGTATGTTAAGGGGTTAGCAGAGCCACTTCGGGGTCTAGTCAGATCCACCAGGCCAGCCACACTCCAGGATGCTATTAGCAAGACCCAGGAGTTACAGGATGCATTACCCAGGACCCGGACACTTTACCCCCCAGAGACAGGCTCTCCAGCCTAAGGGGAAGGATGTGAGGATTCCGCCTCCAAAGGGGAATCCAGGACGAGTACAGATTGATGATGATGCCAGGAGGGAGCTGAAGAAGAAGCGGTTGTGCTTTACCTATTAGGAGCCGTGGGCACTGGGACATAGATGTGCTACTGGCAAAGCACATTTTATTGAGGTCTTCTCCGAGAGCAGCGGGGAAGAGGATGAGGAGGATGACGTGGAGGCAGGAGATAGTCATGCCGCATAGGATCCTTTGCCACCTCCACCACCGGCAATAGATGGTGCAGCTTTTGCACCTACCGGAGGGGCCCTTGCAGCATTGCTAGGAGTTCCCAAATATTTGACGCTACGCGTACAGGGGACAGTACGTGGCCAGCGAGTATCAGTTTTGGTTGATAGTGGAGCCACCCACAACTTCATCGATGCACAGATGGTTGAGCAGAGAGGTATACAGACAAAGAGCTTCGATGGATTTTCAATTTTGGTCCCAGGAGATCAGACCATGATGTGTGCTCGTTATGTTCCAGAGTTATCACTGACGATGGGCACCTACCCTCTGACTGACCATTTCTTTGCGGTCAATATTCCGGACAACAACATAGTACTAGGTGTTCAGTGGCTTATCACTCTAAGGAAGGTCACGATAGATTGGAAGGCCCTAGAGATGGAGTGGGATGATGAGAAGACAAGGAGGCATAAGAAGATACAGGGACAACATACATATCCGCCTCAGATTGTTTCGGCTCATCGGATGGAGGCAGTCTTCCGGAAGGGAGATGTAGAGTGGGCAGTGGAGCTGCGTGCATCAAAGGCTAGGACTACAGGGCAAACAGTGCACCCAGAGATACAGTCCATCCTTGACCGATATGCCACAGTATTTAGGGAGATTCCGCCGGGACAGCCACCAAACCGGGGGTTTGAGCACACCATCGAGCTTGAGCAGGGCATACAGGCCGTGATTACTACCCCTTATCGGCATCCCAAGGCCTATCGGGATGAGATTGAGTGGACCATTCAGGAGTTGTTGGTTCTTGGGTACATTTGGCAGAGCACGAGTCCTTTTTCTTCTTCCGTGGTGTTGGTGAAGAAGAAGGACGGCACATTGAGGATGTGCATTGACTACAGGGCCTTGAAGGAGAAGACACTGAAGAACAGGTACCCCATACCCATGATCGATGAGTTGATGGATGAGTTGAGAGGAGCACGGTTCTTTTCAAAGATTGATTTGAAATCTGGGTACCATCAGATTCACGTGAGGGAACAGGACATTCCCAAGACCGCCTTCAGGTGTCACAATGGGCACTTTGAGTTTTTGGTGATGCCCTTCGGGCTAACCAACGCCCCAGCTACATTCCAGTCTTGCATGAATCACATCTTCCGTAGTCACTTAAGGAAGTTTGTGTTGGTGTTCTTTGATG
>APFE031395081.1:253980-264501 GCA_000404065.3 Pinus taeda
TTTGGGTTGACGGAGATGTTATACTTGGGACACATCATAGGGGTGGACGGAGTGAGGGTCCACGAGGAGAAGATCAGGGCCATCAGAGATTGGCCGGAGCCGAGGAAAGTGACAGAACTTCGAGGATTCATTGGCATTTGTACTTACTACCGGAAGTTCGTCAAGTGTTTCTCACAGCTTGCTACACCCCTGACAGATCTGACGAGGAAGGGGGCATTCAGTTGGTCGGATACAGTGCAGCGAGCCTTTGACAGGCTCAAGGAGGTTATGAGCAGCTGCCCAGTGCTTGCACTGCCTGATTTTACGCAACCATTTGTTTTGGAGTGTGATGCATCGGGAGAGGGGATCGGCGCAGTGCTGATGCAGGGAGGTCACCCTATAGCCTTTGAGAGTCGAAAGCTCCTTCCGCACGAGAGGTTGTATTCTATATACGACAAGGAGATGCTGGCCATCATGCATGCATTGGCCAAGTTCCGGCAATATTTAGTGGGTTACAAGTTCAAGGTGAGGACTGATCACAACAGCCTCAGGTTCTTTTTGAAGCAGAAGCAGCTACAGGAGAGGCAGCAAAAGTGGATCAGTAAGATCTAAGCGTATGACTTTGACATCGAGTATGTCAAGGGTAAGAACAACGTGGTAGCAGATGCCCTTTCACGTAGACCAGCCACGTTGTCTCTTATGAGCTTGGACGCAGACTGGAGGACTCGACTCCTAGTTGAGTACTCCGAGGACAGATTTGCATGTGAGGTTCTGGATGGGCAGGTGGCGAATGATAGGTACAGGGTGGTCGATGAGATCATCTACTACAGGGACCGGATCTTCTTCACTGAGGGGTCTCAGCTCAAGAAGAAGATACCTTCGGCATCACATGATTCACCATTGGCCGGCCATCAAGGGTTTACCAAAACCTATAGGGCCATTAGAGAGAGGTTCTCATGGAAGGGCCTCAAGGAGGACGTACTCCACCATGTCCGGGAGTGCGATGTTTGCCAGAGGAACAAGGGGGAGATGAACCATCCCGCAGGATTATTGCAGCCTATTCCCATTCCGAAAGGGAAATGGGAGTGTATTTCGATGGACTTCATCACTAGGTTGCCCATGGTATAGGGCAAGGATTGCATCTTTGTCGTCGTTGATCGACTGACAAAGTACTCACACTTTTTCGCCATATCCGCACACTACACAGCAGCACAGGTGACCGATCCGTTCTTCAGAGAGATATTCAAGTTACATGTTCTTCCCAAGACCATCACCAGTGATAGGGACCATTGTTTCATGGACGGATTTTGGCAGGAGCTTTTCTGGTTGGTGGGGACGAAGTTGACACCGAGTACCAATTATCACCCACAGACGGACAGGCAGACAGAGATAGTTAACAAGTGGCTGGAGGGCTACTTGCGTAACTATGTTAGTGGGCAGCAGTGAGCATGACTGAAGTGGCTGCATCTGGGGGAGTACTGCTACAACACTATGCATCACATGTCCATTGGTATGTCACCGTTCTATGCTTTGTATGGATATCATCCTTTATCTTTTGCTGACGTGACGTTTGGTGCTAGCAAGGCTCCGAGAGCCAAGATTTGGATCCAAGAAAGTCAGGATATTCTCTGAGCTCTCAAGGATAATATGACTACAGCGCAGAACCAGCAAAAGCTATATGCTGACAGGGGTCGGGCGGAGAGACAGTTGGAGGTAGGGGACTTGTTCTACCTACGATTACAGCCATACCGACAGTCGTCACTGAAGCAGAAGGGGGCTGAGAAGCTCAAGCCCCGCTTTTATGGGCCATACAAGGTGATACGCATGATTGGACACATTGCGTATGAGTTGGAGCTACCCCAAGGCAGCAAGATTCATAACATCTTTCATTTATCATGCCTGAAAAAGGCATTGGGGCAGCATGTGACAGTGACAGATGAACTACCACCCACGAATGATGAGGGGCATTTGGTGTTACAGCCAGAGGCTATTATTGATACCAGGGAGAGGCAGCTACGAAACAGGACAGTCCGGGAATTCTTGGTGAGGTGGAAGAATTTACCGAATGAGGATGCCACTTGGGAGAGTGAGAAAATTTTGCAGCATCCATCCTTCAGTTGCTTGAGGACAAGCAACATTTTGTCGGGGGAGACTGTAATATTCCTAATTAGCCATGGTTAATTGGAATATTCGATTTTGCTCAATTTTGCCTTCCATAGTTATTTATAAATAAAAAGGTGAGGAAAGGGGGGGACATAACTCACTTTTAGAATAAAGTCACTCCCTAGTAGCACAACGTTGTAACTTAAAGGGGAGCCAAGGGGGCTAAAGGACCACGTAGAGGAGGGGCCCATGCAGACACTTGGAGGGACTGCGCAGATGGAGAGGAGCATGTGGCAAGAGAAGGGGCTATGTTGGAGGAGGTGGGCCTTGGGATTGAGAGAGGCCAAGGTTATAAAGGGGAGAGGAGCCTCCTCATTTTGTCATTCGATTATGTGCATTTCAACTAGTAACTTCGACTTGGAGCATGCTGGCTATTTAGTCTGTCTGCAGCACTATTTAGTGCATTGAGTGTCTCCGTTCGGAGATCTCACCCTTAGCCCCGAGGGACTTAAAGTGCCTACTCGAGCAAGGTAGTTTTTAGCAGTCTTTTGCAGTGGGATTTATCTTTGGCATTGAGGGGGAGCTGAGCATTTGAGCACTGCGCAATCTTGAGAGAGAGGGACGCAGTTCTTCTGGAGATAGTTCCGGATTGGGCTTTCTGTGGAGGATTTGAGCTAGGAGATTGAGAAAGGGATCTGCCCTTGCATATTGGAGGATTTTGGCAGAGTTTCGAGAAGAGTTTTGGAGGACTCCACTCAGTGGCAGCGCAGAGCCTTGAGGGACAGCGTAGATCCCTAAGGGGGTGATTTTCGAGGTCGGCTATTTTAGAAAAGCTTTCTGGGTTTTTCTAGGTTTCTTGAGCAAAGTCTGATTCCAGAGTTTCAGCATTTTCTGAGGAGGGGAACAGCCCCAAATCCTCATTCAATTTCCAGCAGCAGCACAATACTTCTCCAACAGCTTGGACGCAGTTTAGAGAGAGGTCATTCCTTTACTATTCTGAGTGTATTTCTTCACTTGCCTTGTGCAAGTCGAGGTGCCATCTTTCCGATCACCTCCTGTACCCATTCCATTACTCAGTATAATAAAATGGCTTAGCATTTCTCTCTGCATTTCTTGAGTATCTGCTTATATTTCATGTTTACATTATTATATGTTGCACCACTGTTGTTTTTAACTCTTTTAGTTTCCCGGTTACTATATTATTGGTACGTATTTAGTTGGAGTTTACTGGGGTTTTGGAGAGTATCCCTGAAACAGGATATTACATATAGTTATAAATTAATCTCAGGAAAATTAATAAATTATATATGTATATTAATAATGAAGGTTAATAATACATTTGTAGTCCAACGAACAAGGCATTAGATCTTTCATCCATCATCTCAACATTCGTATCATTACCATCCTTTGCATTATGTTTGCTAAGCTCTCTCATGCTCCCCATTCTACCACACAAATTGAACCTAGCAAAACAATAGGGAAACCCCCCTTGACATAGGTTTCCCTGGGTTTAAAGTGCAAATAAGGAATGGTAAGGTGACAATGGCCATCCTCCTAGTTGCACATATCTCCATCCAAGTGTTGGGACCTTTCAATTTTGGTTGTGAGATTGTGTGGTAACACCACACACAATGCTTATTTGGTATTGTTACACTGCATGCCAGCATGGGTGCATAAAAAAATTTGTAGCATTTATCATCACCATTGTACACCCAAGCTCACAAATCAAAACCAATGTAAAAACCATGTGAGGCTCTATAATTAGGAATCTCAAACTTGTGTCATGACTTTTGAGTTTGCATTGTGTTCTCTTAGTCAAACCATGGCTGGTCTCTTGAAGTTTCACTTTAAGTTACTCTCGTCTTGTATGGGATTAGAGGGCCTTAGCTCAACTTTCTTGAGGACTCATGGTTTTATGGGAGTCTGCATTTGTAAGGGTGATCAACAGTGTATGGACCAATCCAGCCCATGTCAAGGTGCACCTATGTCATTCCGCATCGTTATGGTCTATAGAATCTGTGACCTTGACCTTGGTGCAGTCAAAATGCAACAGAACCAAGAGCAAACTGACCTTGACCTTGGTGACCGTCGGAATGCAATCAATGTATTATCTTCACCATTTACAACACATTATAAGATCCTGTGGCATCCAAAACCATAATCCATTAACCTCAATGAAATTCCTTTGCCGGAATTACATTTCAATTGGTTGAAAACCATTGGCCAAAATAAAGCCAAAATAGAACAAAATCAACACACACACACAAAAAAAATTGAGGAAAAAAATATAACAAATACCCACCATTCTCCCACTATTTGTTTTCTTTGCATACAGGGAGCTCAAAGATTACATGATCAATAATTCGAGACAGCAATGCCCATTCCTTCTCCACACAAAGAGAACTTCTCGGTACTAACAAAATTTGTCCATAGGTTTGTAATATTCTTCAAAGTGACAAACTTCACCAACAGCACCTTCTTGTCTTCAACCATGTCTCTCACAAAGTGATACTAAACATCAATGTGCTTTGTCTTAGAATGATAAGCAAGCTTCTTTATCAAAAAAGATTGTTCTTTGACTATCACAATATAACCTTACTTGTTGCACAAACCCAACACCTGAACACAATCTCTATAACCCACATGATGTCCTTACTTGTATGAGTGGTTGCCATGTATTCAATTTTTGTAGTTGAAATTTCAATGCAAGGAAGTAGAAGAATAAGAGAATGGCAAGGCATCCGACAATGATGATAAGGTTGCACCATTGATATAGTGGAACACTAACCATGATGTCAAAGAACATTGTTGACTCTCCATCTATTACTAGGATTGAACCCTACTACACATGCATAAACATCCACTCAGTTGTAGAAGGATGTTGAGCTTCAAGTCTCTCACCAATGTAAGTTCAAATTTTGTGTTTCAATCTGTTTATTGATGGACTCGATGTTAGGTTGTTCATTGGGATGTTTGTAAAGTTGTAATTGGTGATTTGTTAGTTCATATGATTGGGACAGAGATATCATTTTATTGAGAAAGGCTTAAAAATGGAGGTTGATAAAGGAGGGAAAGCTATACCTAGGAAATGTGTATAAGGGCAAGTAGACCATCTCTTTAATCTTGTTGGAATTTCTAAGCCTAACTGTTAGAAACCCTTCATGTACTTTATTGATTTATTCCTGCCTACTTGTTCTGTTAATTAACAAGTTATTTACCACGTAAGTACTCGAAATAAATACAAGTACATGCTCAACACATTACAGATCATCAACTGAAGGAAACAAAACAAGCACACAAGTGACACCATTGTTTTTGGACCAATGTCCCCGAAAAAACCCAATGCGGGAAAACTGATGTAGCTATCTGAGGGTTTGATTTATTAAGCAGTTTCAAAATACAATATGGGTGCCAAATCCGGCTCACCCAACAGAGAAAATTCTCGGCAGAAGTACCTCTCTACTCGATAGATATTCCAGTTGAAACACCAGATAAACACTCCGGCAGCTCCACAGCTCCAATTTACCCCACGAAACCCTAGTATCATCCTCTAGGGACTGCGTGAGCCTCTCTTTGGCCCAGCATTAGCCCAGCGTCACTCTGGCTTGGCTTGTGTCAGCCTCTGGAGGCACTGCGTCAGTCCTCTGGTGCTCTGCGTCACCCACGCTAGCCCTCTGAGGCACTGCGCAACTCCTGGCTGGCTCTGCATGAACCCTGGGCTGCTTCTACGTCCCACTCCGACTATGTGTTGATCCTCCCGGTGTTATCTCTACCTCTCTGCTTCTGCATTCACTGCCCCTCAGCTGCAACTCTGATCACTCTCTCAACTTTCTCAGCAAACCCAACCCCAGAAAGTCGAAATCTTGATCTCTTGGTGTGTTCTCCAAGTGACCCTCAAGCCTCCTCTTAAACTTTTCTCGTTGACAAATCAATGACCGAGATTAAGTCCCTAATCAACGACTAAGATTATATCCGGCTTGATCCATGTCTTTTGGACCATTCTAACTCAGTTTTATATTAATTCACATTAATATTTTATTTTCCCTAAGTTTAGACTTAAGGACTCCATTAAAAATATTAATTATTTTAATATCTCCCAAACTGTTTAGAAACTGCCCAAACCCTTTCTAGGTACTAGAGATCTCATGTGCTTTAGCCTCTCCACCAATTTTCGTGGTTAGAGCACATTCGATGCTACCCCAAATCAACACTCCCTCTTAGCAAGGATTGTGCTCTAGTAATACTCCTCACTGAGCATTACTCTGATCATCCGGCATCACTCCCTGTGCTGATGCTAGACCTGCTGCCCAACATCCTTTGCAATACTGCATCTTGTACTGCTACCCATGGCCTTGCCACTACCACTGTTGCATCCGTACTGCAACTCCTTCTGCATCCATGCTGCTGCCCATGGCCCTGCCACTGCCACTGCTACATCTGCACTGCAACCCCTCTCATCATGCTACATCGTGCTGCCCATAGCACTACCACTGTTAACTGCTCCACTGCAACTCAGTTACTGAGAAGTAACTGATCTCCCAACTCTGACATCTCCGTCAGGCTAGAGACACTCCTGATGCTGAAGCTCCCTCTGTCACTAACAAGTGCTCCCTCTCTAACCTCTGCGCTGCTGCAACAACTCCATGCATCTTGCACTGTTGCACACCTCTCTGTGCCATCCTGCACTGGCGCAACACTCTCCGTGCCTCTCGCATTGTTGCAGCCTGCTAGCCTCGTGCTGCCCGAGGACTACTGCACTGCAGCTCCCTTTGTCGCTCCATCCACATCCGTCTCTACTGACATCACCAGTACCGCTACTCCTCTTTGGGGCTCCCATAGCAAGGTCTAATCCAAGAGGTTGGGTACCTCGAGGATCCTGCCCCTCAACGCCTGTAGTTCGTCTGACTACAACTCGATGTCTCCCCACTTCTTATGAAGTGGCACATGAGCACCGCTCATGGCACAATCATCATCTGTCTCCACTTCCTTCTCTACCCTTGCTAGTGTTGCCTTGGTCTCGAAGGCCTCTCCCTTACTCCTCTTCCTTGGACACTAGGTCGCATAATGACCCAGCTCCCCACAGTGGAAGCATTTGACCTTGGAGAGGTCCTTCTTTCGTTTCTGCTGCTTTCCCTCAGATGCAAGGGCAACATCTTCCTCCTCCTTGATTTTGATCCCCTTGCCACTGTTGCCCGCCTTGCTTAGCCTTTTGATCTCTTCTTGGCAAAGAGCAGCCCACATTTCCTCCCAATTTGGAAGGGTCACCATGCCCAGTATGCTCTGGACAAAAACCTCCCAGTCTTCTAAGACTGCATTTAGGGTTGTTCTCACTATCAATTCTAGATCCGACATTGCCCCTATGGAAGTCAACTGATCCTGGATCTCCTTTAATCAACCAAGGAATGGGTCGATCTATTCTCCCTTCTTCATCTCGTATGATCACAGTTGATTTTCTAGTAGCATCTTCCTCTGCATAGAAGTATGCTGATACAACTTGGTGAGGGCCTCCCACATCTCTTGTCCCGTGTTCTTTTCGACAATATGTGGTACTATATGATCCTTGACCGTGTCAAGGATGATACTCTTAGCCCTCACCATTGCATCCTCGTACCTGTCGTTATCAGTCGAGTCAACTGGAATAGCTATCATCCTCAAGGCGAAGTGCTTGACACGATTCCTGTCTAGTACAGACAAGATTCTGGCCTTCCAGACTACGAAGTTTGAGGCGTCGTCCAGTCTATCCCAGTCCCTTACTCCGTGTAGTGCCATTTCGCTGATCTACTTCTCTCCTGGAAGTTCTCGGTATGACTCCTTTGAGCCTCGATTTCCTTCCTGGAAATCAATCTGCCAATGTCGAGATGCCCCTCTCCAATATCTATGCAACTGCAACACTGATATGGATTCCTTGGCTAGAAACCCACCTCAGCAGCAACTCCCTCTACCTTGGCCTTGGCCTGTTAGGTATTGTTCTGACTACAGTACCCCACCAGCTCCACTCTGCAACTTACCCACAACCTCCTAAACCCCAGCAAACTGAAGGTTAGAGCTCCTAGGCTCTATGCAATCCCAGCGCCAGCAAATCAGCCTCCTCAGCCAACTGCGTCAGTGCTCCTGGCCTCTGTGTGGCTCCACGTGAGCCTGCCTTTGCCTCCCTCAACCTCTGCACTGCCTCTACCTGGCTCAATCTTGATGACGCAAGCACTGCGTCACCCCTTCCTTGTTGCTACTCTGCTAGGAACAGCGTTTGTTACTCGGGACAGCTGTTTTTTGTTGATGCTGCTCTATTCTGTTGATGTCCTCAACTCTCCTGTGATCTGCAACCACGCTCCAATACCACGTTGGAATTTCTAAGCCTAACTATTAGAAACCCTTCATGTACTTTATTGATTTATTCCTGCCTACTTGTTATGTTAATTAACAAGTTATTTACCACGTAAATACTGGAAACAAATACAAGTACATGCTCAACACATTATAGATCATCAACTGAAGGAAACAAAACAAGCACACAAGTGACACCGTTGTTTTTGGACCAATGTCCCTGGAAAAACCCAATGCGGGAAAACCGGTGCAGCTATATGAGGGTTTGATTTATTAAGCAATTTCAAAATACAATATGGGTGCCAAATCCGGCTCACCCAACAGAAAAAAATCTCGGCAGTAGTACCTCTCTACTCAAAAGCAAATATTCCGGTTGAAACCCCAGATAAACACTCCAGCAGCTCCACAGCTCCAATCTGCACCACGAAACCCCAGTGTCAGCCTCTAGGGACTGCGTCAGCCTCTCTCTGGCCCAGCATTAGCCCAACATCACTCTGGCTTGGCCTGTGTCAACCTCTGGAGGCACTGCGTCAGTCCTCTGGCCCTCTGCGTCACCCACGCTGGCCCTTTGAGGCACTTCGCAGCTCCTGGCTGCCTTTGCGTGAGCCCTGGCTGGCTCTGCGTGAACCCTGGGCTGCTTCTACGTCCCTCTCTCCGGCGACTGCGCTGATCCTCCCGGTGCTATCTCTGCCTCTCTACTTCTGTATTCACTGCCCCTCAGCTGCAACTCTAATCACTCTCTCAACTTTTTCAGCAAACCCAACCCCAGAAAGTCAAAATCTTGATCTCTTGGTGTGTTCTCCAAGTGATCCTCAAGCCTCCTCTTATACTTTTCTTGTTGACAAATCAACAGCCGAGATTAAGACCCTAATCAACGACTAAGATTAGATCTGGCTTGATGTTAAAATTGGCAACTAGGGCCAAACTCAATGGAAGCTAATATTTTTCTTGGATCCCTCTTATCAAGAGGTGTAGGATTGATCTAGAGATCATCCGATTCCGATAAGTATTCATGGAGATATGAATTTATTTGTTTTATGGGACAATTCGTCAAGGTCGGCTAGCAACCAAATAAACCCCACTTGTGCTCAACGTTTTAGTATAAGTAGAGGTGGCCTTCAAGTCACTTCAACACACTTGGGATCTCTTCCTCTTTACTTGTCTTTGGGTTTTAGTAGGAGGAGAGATCCTAAGGGATAACGTTACCCTAATCTAGAGGGCAAAAGCTGGAACTATTGGGAATGTTGACACAGAGGGAAGAAGCGGGAACTGCTGGGAATAGCCGGAACTGTCAGGAACTCTGACGCAGAGGGAACTGCCGGAGTGTTTATCCGGGTTTCAGCTGAAGCATCTGTCTCCGAAGGAGAGCAGCATGCAAGGGACAAGCATGTATTGGTACAGCTAGCATGCAAGGGATAGCTAGCATGCAACAGCAAGCATGCTAAGGACAACAAGCATGCTAGGGACAACAAGCATGCTAAAGACAACAAGCATGCTAGGGACAACAAGCAAGCAAGGGACAAGCAGCAAGCAAGGTGCAGCCAGCACATAGATCAGTATGGCAACATGGTGTAGCAATGGCACATAATACAGTACAATGATGGGTACAATCATGATTAATGAAGCATGATGAGATGCAGCATAGTGATGATGGGTGCAGCATGGTGCAGCATAGAGATGATGGGTGCAGCATGGTGCAGCACAATGAGGTGCAACATGATGACGAAATGCAGCACAACGATAGGTGAAGGAGTCACCTTGGAGAATTAGTTGAAGTGGCATGTCTTCAACTGATCTCATGTATCATCTTCTTAGAGATGAAAGCGGCATGTCTTCAACTAATCTCATGTATCATCTTCTTAGAGATGATCTATGCTCTTATCTAGATAAGTCAAAGTGTTGACTTCTGTTGTAAACGTACTATCTCTCTCTCTCTACTGAACTATTGAAGAACATATAAAAAGAATTGATCAAGGGTTTCCCCACATTGGGGTTTGTCCCTGGCTAGCGCCACATCTTGTGTCCTCTTGTCTTGGCTTGTCTTCTGCGATTATGTTTATGTTCTATTTGCAGTTTACTTTAATGCTGATGTGATTGCTAATCTCGAAAAGATATTGA
>APFE031395081.1:264891-288259 GCA_000404065.3 Pinus taeda
TATTTTATTTCCCTAAGTTTAGACTTAGGGACCTCCATTAAAAATATTAATTATTTTAATATCTCCCAAACTGTTTAGAATCTGCCCAAACCCTTTCTAGGTATTGGAGATCTCATGTGCCTTATCCTCTCCACCAATTTTCGTGGCTAGAGCACATCCGATGCTACCCCAAATCAACAAATCTCAGCAAACAAAACCAAAGGGCATATTGACAGCAGCAAGAAACTTTTGTTGTTGTTGGTAAGGACCAAAAATTTAAAAGAACATTAGAATAACTCTACCAATACAAGATTTTCCCAAGATAATATAACCAAAGTCACAAGGTTCGTCGAACTTCAAGGATGAAGTTCGAAATTCGACGATCCCCAAAGAAATTTGAATCGTTTCGGTTTGCCAGAAGGTTCATTGAGGTTAGATGTTGTAATGTCCCCAAATTTTGGATTACCTAGCGACGTGTTTAGGAGGATTTTCCAGAGCTTGCGTCAGCCTGGTCATAGGAGCAAGATTACTCCATTGGTGAGCCCGGAGGGTTTTAGACGAGTTTTATGGGTCTGACTGGGATTGCTTACCATATTTCATCATCGGTATCAATTTCGCAGAGTTTTCTCTTTGTTCTGTTACATTCTGATGATCACCAAGGTCAATGCACCAAGGTCAAGGTACCTTTGCAATCAGCTCTGGAACAACTATAGATTGAAGCAATGTTTCTCCTAGGGTGGCACTCAAGGTCCACTGAAGAAGAGTTGAAAATTCCCACCTCGAAATTTCCTTGTGCTAAGCAGCACTCGTTGACTTGGCTAGGCAACTCATGTGAACAATGGTTGAGTTTTCAAATTGGAAAAAGACCCCAAAATATAGCTCCTCTCTTCCATTTATCCTTGTTGCCTTCTCTCTCCTTGTGGTACCTCCCATTCAGCCTCCCTTCCTTTCTCTTCCCTCCAAATCGATTTTTCCTCGAGGGAGTTCGAATTGCATCCTTGAGGTGGCCCCCACATTCCACCATTAATTTAATCTTTCCTTCTTTCTAATGTTTTGGAGCCCGTTCCTCACAAAAATCAAATTGGGGCCTCTTTATCCACTTTTGCCTAAGTTTCATGACCAAAACTTGTCCATCACCAAAATTACAAAATTCTGGAATTGTCTTAACAAAATTTAGTTAGATGGAATATTACAATCCTCTCCCTCCCAAATGTTGCTTGTCCTCAAGCAACTGTAATTTCGGGAGCTATAGTACTTGTTATCCCTCCCATGTAACGTCCTCCTCTGGCAGATCCTTCCACTAAACAAGAAACTCCTTAATGACCTTGCTCCAGAGTTTTCTCTCTCTCACCTCCAAGATGGCCTTTGGAACTAAGACCAAATGCCCCTCATCATCCATTGGTGGTAACTCTATGGTTGTTGTAACCTATTGTCCCAAAGCCTTTTTCAGGCAAGAGACGTGGAATACATTATGCACCTTGCTCTCAACTGGGAGCTCCAACTCATGTGCTACCTCCCAAACCCACTTGGCCACACTGTAAGGCCCATAAAATCATGGCTTCAGCTTTTCCGCTCCCTTCTATTTCAACATTAATTGCATGTATGATTAGAGTCTCAAGAAGACTAGGTCGCCAACCTCAAAGTGCCTCTCAACTCTACCCCTATCCACATATAAATTCTGTTGGTTTTGGGTTGTCTACAAGTTATCCTTGAGAGCTCTAAGGATATCTTGGCTCTTCTATGTCTAGTCCTTGGCCCCTGGGCTCTGGTATCTCAAAAAACCATGTTAGTAAAGGTTAGTGGATCATAACCATACAAGGCACGAAAAGTTGACATATTATGGACATGTGGTAGTAGTGTTATAATAGTACTCTCCAAGATGCAGCCACTTCACCCACACAAGTTGTTGCCTCGTCATATAGTTGCGTAAGTAGCCCTCCAACCACTTATTCACTATCTCAGTCTAATCATCTGTCTATGATTGGTAGTCAGTGCCAGGTGTGAGCTCAGTCCCCACAAGTTGAACAGCGCCTGCCAAAAGCCTCCCATAAATCTGTTATCCCTGTCACTAACTATGGCCTTTGGGAGACCATGTAATCTGAACACCTCCCTGAAAAATAACTCGACCACCTGTGAAGCTGAATACCGAGCTGGAATGGCGAAGAAGTAGGCGAATTTAGTCAACCTGTCAGCCACCACATAAATGCAATCTCGCCCCTGAACTTTCAGCAACACTGTGATGAAGTCCATAAAGATACTCTCCCACTTCCTTTCAAGAATAGGGAGGAGTTGTAAATACACTAGCTGGATGTGTCTACTCGCCTTTGTTCCTTTTGGCAAGTGTCGCATTCCTGAACATGCCTCAAAACGTCCTCCTTGAGGCCTCTTCAGGTAAAGCGCTCTCTAATGGTCATGTATGTCTTAAGGAACCCCTGATGCCCTGCTAGCAATAAATCATGTGTGGCTTGCATGATTTTCTCCCACAATTGGGAGTCTGATACCAAATAAATCCTGTCTTTGTAGTAAATCACCTCGTATCAATCATCCCCAACTATGCCATCTAGGATCTCACATGCACTTGGAGTACTCAACCAACAACTTCACTCCCCAATCTTGAGCAATGCTCATGAGCGAAAGTGTCGCGGACCTCCTAGATAATGCATCTCCCACCACATTCTGCTTGCCCTTGACATACTCTATGTCAAAATCATATGCCTAGATCTTACCGACCCACTTCCGTTGCCTCTCATTCAGCTCTTTCTGCTCAAAGAAGAACTGGAGACTATTGTGGTCAGTCTTCACCTTAAACATGTTGCCCACAAAGTACTGTCAAAACTTGGCCAGCATCTCCTTGTTATATATAGAATACACTCTCTCATGTGTCTACAACTTTCAGCTCTTGAAAGCAATTGGTGTCCCCCCTACATTAGAACTGCCCCAAGGCCCTCTCCGAATGCATCACACTCCAAGACAAATCGCTGTGAGAAATCCAGTAAAGCTAACACTGGGCAATTGCTCGTTACCCTCTTGAGGCGCTCAAAATCTCCTTGTGCCCCATCTATCCACACAAACGCCCCCTTCTTTGTCAAATATGAAGGGTGCTTCCAGCTAGGAAAATCCCCTCAAACCTCTTGTAATAAGTGCATATGCCTAGGAATCCCTGCAACTCCATCACATTCATGGATGTAGGCCAATCCAAGATAGCCTTGAAATTCTCTTGGTGAACTCACACCTCATCCGCCCCGATAACATGACCAAGATACAACATCTTTGTTAGTCCAAACTCACACTTGGACATCTTGGGATACAGTTGTTGCTCCTCTAGGATGCGTAGCACCTCCTCCACGTGTTGTAAGTGCTCCTCCCATGTCCTGCTATATATCATGATATCACCAAAAAAGACCAACACATATCTACACAAATGCTTGCAGAACACAAGGTTCATGCAAGATTGGAAGGTAGTCAGAGCGTTCGTTAGCCCGAAGGGCTTCACCAAAAACTCAAAATGCCCATAGTGACACCTGAACGCAATCTTCAGGATATCCTACTCCCTCACCTGAATTTGATGGTACCCCAAGCGCAAATCTATCTTAGTGAAGTACTTAGTTGCTCTGAGCCCATCCATCAGCTCGACAATGCGCGGAATCAAATACTTGTTATTCAAGGTCCTTTTGTTTGGGCTTTGTAGTCGATACACATGCGAAGGGTGTCATCCTTCTTCTTCACCAACACTACAGATGAAGCAAAGGGACTAGAATTGTGCTTTATATGTCCCAAAGCCAACAACTCCTAGATGGCCCGCTCAATCTCATCCCTGTAATCCTTGGGATGCCTGTATGGTGTAGCAATAATTGCATGCACACCCTCCTCTAGCTCCATCATGTGCTCAAATCCTCTATTTGGTGGATGGCCTGGGGGAATGTCTCCAAAAACCGCCAGTACCTGTCCAATATCGCCTGAATATCGAGATGTGGCAATTGTTGTTGTGTCCCTGCGTCTAAAACCCTGAGCTCCACAGCCCACTCTATATCCCCATGTCGCAAATCAGCCTCCATTCGGTTTGTTGACACTGTTTGCGGTGGGTACAAATGCATGCCCCTCAGAACAATCAACTTCCCATCTAGCCCTGTGAACTCCATCTCCAACCTCCTTCGGTCTGTGGTGACACGCCCAAGGGAGTGAAGCCACTGAACACCCATCACCACATTGGTGTTCAAAACATTGACTTCAATGAAATGATCTGTCATCAAGCAATTCCCCATAGTCACAGTCATACTAGGGACATATCTGGTACACTGCATGGTCTTGTCTCCACGCACTAGAACTGAAAAGCCCTCATAGGTCTCTGTGTGTATCCCTCTCCGCTCCACCATCTGAGCATGAACGAAGTTGTGGGTAGCGCCATTGTCCACCAGCACAAATACACACTATCCCTGCACCGTGCCTCTAATCCTCAATGCCAAGGACTTCGATACTCCCCGAAATGAAGCAATAACTCCTCTTATGGGCAAGAGAGGACCTCCTCTAGGTGGGGGAGGTGGACCTCCTCCTCCAATAGCCTGTGGCTCACTGACACCTCCCTCTACCTCCTACTCAGCATCATCCTCTGATTCATTGTCTGATAACACCTCTATGTGATGGGCCTTGCCCTTGGTGCACCTGTGCCATGGTGCCCATGGCTCTTAGCACATGAAACACAACTTCCTTCTCCGGAGGTCTCTCGTAGTCTCATAATCCAATTGCCCACGCCCTAGCACCTCCCTCTGTGTTTGGGGTCTGGTATCTCTACCTCTCTATGGGAAAGTGGGCCTAGTGGGTACTGGTGCTCTAGTCTTGGGAATTGCACCCCGCAAGTCCCAAGCCCTGCTCACTACATCCTGGGGCGAAGTAAGTCTATTTGACCTCACTAATCCATGCAAAGGCTCAGCTAAACCCTCCACAAACAAGTAGGCTCTCCTAGCCTTCGACGGATTTGTCACTATCACTGACAACCTCAAGAATTTTGCTACGCACTGCTCTATGCCTCTTGTCTACTTGAGTTGAGTCAGTGCTTTGAAGTGTGACTCAAGGTCTCTCAAATCAAAACGCTCCAACACCCTCCTAGTAAAGTCCTCATAAGAGTTCACACTAGCATGCCCCAACATGGATAGCCAATGGAAGCACCAATCTTGAGCATTTCCCTCCAAGTGCAAAGTAGCCATCTTAATCGCCTCCACTTCTGTCATCTAGTTAAGATGAAAATAAGTGTCGATTTTGCCTACCCATGCCCTAGAAGTGCACTTAGAAGAGCCATCAAAAGTGGGAAGGTACAATCCTTGAACTGTGCGTTGTAAATATGTGCTCTGCACAAATGAGCCACCAGACCCCTTGCCTTTTGAGCTGGCAATAGTCCTAGAAAGTCAAAGCAATTCAAAACTATTCCCCTACGAACTGATATTCACGAAAATAATCCCCCATAAGCATCTCATCCGTGTCCCGTTGTTCCCCAATCCCTACAGTCAAGTATGTGGGCATGGTAGACCTGAGTGGTCCACTGTGAATGGCGGGGGGGCTCTAAGGAGTAATATTATTCATATGGTGGGATGCTCCTGAACTCTCTCCTCCCATGAACTCCCTATGGTTGTCTCTAATGTGTTGGTGTCTCATCTCCTCAATCACTTCCTTCTGCCCCCTTACCAGATCATTCAAAGTCCTCAAGATGCTCTGAAAAGTTGACATATTTGCCAGTGTTCCCCATGACTGTTTTTGCTACCTCCTGCTCAGGGACCTCCGAATCTGGGGTAATCTCCAATTCCCTCTCTTTGCTCCTGTATCCATACCTCCAGTATGATATATTATGCTTGTCACCTGGGCTTATAGAAAGGGTTTTTCCCTACAATTGGCCAAATCACAACTCTGATACCATTGTAATATCCCAGTCATGATATTTGGATAATTTTCAATAAAATTCTTCATAAAAAGAAAATGCATCAATTCGACAAGAAATTGCTAGTGAAGTATGACAAGTAAAAACATGGCATCTCAAATAACACGATAAATGGAAACAAGCTCAACTTTATTTTATTACTGGGCATAATATTACATAGACATAGTTGAGATGAATAAATTGGCCTCCAAATAATCTTCAATATTGTTTCATCTTTGTACTAACACCTTGTTTTGCAGCACTTCTTATCTTGTGACTTGAAATCTTACTCCATTATGCAATCGATATAATCTTTATTGAACATTGTTAGAAGGCATTGGTTTTTATCTATTTATTTTATCATTGCCACATTGATCTCAATTGAATCCATCTTGTTATGATACACATTGTTCATTTAATAAACACACTTGCTAATTAATCCTAATTCAAGTTGCCTAGAGGAGTAGTTTCCTTGCTAGTGAAGTATGACAAGTAAAAACATGGCATCTCAAATAACACGATAAATGGAAACAAGCTCAGCGTTATTTTATTACTGGGCATAATATTACATAGACATAGTTGAGATGAATAAATTGGCCTCCAAATAATCTTCAATATTGTTTCATCTTTGTACCAACACCTTGTTTTGCAGCACTACTTATCTTGTGACTTGAAATCTTACTCCATTGTCCAATCGATATAATCTTTATTGAACATTGTTAGAAGGCACTGGTTTTTATCTATTTATTTTATCATTGCCACATTGATCTCAATTGAATCCATCTTGTTATGATACGCATTGTTCATTTAATAAACACACTTGCTAATTAATCCTAATTCAAGTTGCCTAGAGGAGTATTTTCCTTGCCCCTAGTCTCCTGGGATTTGTTTTTTCAACAAGTCTTCCCCTTTTTTCCATCTTTAAGGACTACCCCCCTTAGCTTGTCTAGGAGAGAGATTAAACGAGTGAGTAGGAAATAGGTGACAACCCCTACTCTGAGCATTGCGCCTCTAAGATTACACCTGGTGGGATTGGGATCTTGCCCACACTGAGGTGTACATTTTAAGCGATAACATTTTTGGCACCATTGTCGGGCATAAATCATTTGTCCCTGATTTTTCAACATCCTTCAACAGGATAATTTTCTTGTCCTTGATTCCCTTTACTAACTTTCAATTCTAGCACCTTGGCTTTCTAGAGTTAGATTTTTGTTCAAGTGGCGACTCCACTTATTCCACCTTTTACAAGACCGTATACTAGAAGGCATTCAGGTACCCTAGTTAATCCTACTCCAGATCCTGAAAAGGCCTTCAAAGTTCGACTAAACAATCTCACTTCTAGTAAACTTCTTGTTTATCTCGGACAGGAAGCTCTCTCTGATATCCATTTGCTTTTTCCTGGCCCGGTTGAACAAGACATCATGGACTTGTTTGCCCCTTGTAACTTTGATAACATTCAAGGTTATTTGCATTATCTTCCAGACAATGGCATTGACAAGTTGCCTTCTTTCCAAGGCAACAACGCAATTCGTGCCAACGCTCATCTCAAAGCTTTTAGCTCTTCGTTGGGTAAATATGCTAGAGGTGTTGACTATAATCATGAAGATGTGAAGATGAGCCTCTTTGTCCTTTCTTTGGAAGAAGATGCTTTGGATTGGTTTACAGAAAAACCTGATACTTTGTTTGATTCATTGCAATCAATTATTAATGCCTTTAAGGATAAGTATGGATATAAAAAGGAAGAAAGACATTTGCTTAGAGCTATTAGCACCATAAAGAAGAATGAAAATGAGACCGTGGAATAATTTAATAAAAGGTTTAATGGTATTGTTAAAGATTTACCTCAAGATTATAAACCTACCAACAAGGCTCTTTTGGAATATTATATTAATGCATTTACAATTGATACTGCTTATAAGTTGAGATGTGCTAAGCCTAATGATTATAATGCGGCCCAGACCTTAGCTGAAGAAATGGAACAATGTAGGAAAGCATCTGGGAAATTTGAGATTGCAAGTTTTGAAAGGGATCCAAGTAAATCTCGTGAACCTAAAGGAAAAGAAATTAAAGCAGCTAATAATGATCCTATTAAAGAATTGATGCAAATAATTAAGAATATGGAGCTCAATCAAGCCAAGTTAATATCAAATCATGCAAAAGAAATAAGTGCCCTGCAAACTAGATTGGTTCAAATGGAAAGATCACAAGCGCAGAATCTCCAACCTAAGAATAATTGAAATAATAATACTTGGCAAAAGAAAGGCCCATCGAGTGAGCAGAGACCGCCAAATCCACTTGAATCTACCAATCTTGTGGATGAAGCTCCACCTTACTATAGATCCTTTGATGCCCTTCATGATGCAGCTACTTGCTCCACTGTAAAGAGAGTCATGGATAGTGGAATGATGTGGACTAGTAATCAGATAGATATTGTTGGTGATGAGTATCACTTGTCCATGGAGGATTGGATTGAAGTTATAGAAAATAGTCATGATGCGAAAAAATTTCAATCTTCTTATAGTGTCAATACTTTTAGTGAAGAAAGTGATATGATGTCTAATCCAATGTTACCAGACTCGAAATCGGCAATAAATCGGCGAGGAAAAAGAGCGAAGAGTTTTAATCGGATCGGGAAAAAATCGGCAAAAAATTGTTGAATTCATTAAATAAAAATATACACATATATTGAATTAAAAAAACCTTTTTTCATTAATATTGGGTAAAGGCATGTCCAAACAATGCATAATATCAATAGATGTCCAAACTATCATGAATAAATAAGTATCTCATATATGTTATGAGTCCAAACATGATCCAAAGCACTAAGTCTTGAGTCCTTAGAAGCATATGCTTCTAAAAGTTTACAAAAAATTGCATACTAACCAGAAAAAAATCAGCAACTAAGAGTCTAAGACTCTTAAGAGTGAGAACTAGAAGCGATTCCTTCCACTCCTTCGCTTGCTTGACTCTCAAAGTTCTCCAAGTCATGAAGGCTTAAAAGAGGAGGCTCATCTAATTGAACCCAGTCTGCCACATTTGTAGCTTGCAAATCTATCTCTTCAAGGTCGATTGGTGAATGATCCATACCTGTCATTATCATGAGACATTGAAATGTGAATTAAAGTTTCATTTTGAAGTTTGAAGTTTGAACTTTTAACTTTTAAAGTACAAACTAGATTATGAAAACTTCAAATTCAAGCTCTCGAATCTCACCTAGTATTTTTTTGTTGCGAAGTCGTAGATTGTAATGGACAAATACAAGGTCATTCAAGCGTTTTTGTGTCAATCGGTTGCGCTTCTTAGAATGTATTTTCTCAAACATGCTCCAGTTGTGTTCACAACCTGAAGCACTGCATGCTTGGTTTAAGATTCGAATGGCAAATCTCTTCAAATCTGGCATATCACTACCAAAGTTTTGCCACCAAAGACCTAGCAAGTGGTAAGGTTTTGTGAGTAGAAGTACTAAATTAGTAAATAGTAAAAACTTAAAAAGAAAAGAAAAAATAAAACATTTAACATACAAAATAAAGTTTAAACAAATTTAATGAATTGATGAAGCCTTCAAGCTGGGTACCTGGCAACATCTTAGACCTTTGTCTTATAGCACTGGTATAGGCAAACAATTTAGATGGTGCCCTATAAACTTGTAGTTGGGAAAAGACACGACTTTGATGTTTTGGATCAGGGAAGCACCTTTCCACGCATGTCATAAGTCCTCTGCCAACCTCCCCATCCTCATTAAATTTGCTCTTATCAATAAAAATATTGTGGGTTTAAGAAGTACCCAACAACATGTAAGGGGGGATGCAATTGCCTATCCCAACGTGCATCTATAATGTCCCAAAGAGGCATATACTTTGTCTCATCATCCCCATATCTTCTTTTGATGACCTCCTTTGCAAGATCCATCGCCTCATAAATGTAACCCATCGCAGGTTTGTCACCATCAACCATCCTGAAAGTTCAAGCATTCAAATTTAAAGAAATATGAAACATTGTAAATAAAAAGAAACTTGAAATGAAATTTAAAAAATGAAAAAGTTAAAAGACTTGAGGTACCTGAGAACTCTAACAAGGGACTCCATCACAGCGATAATCTCTTCGGCATCTTTCCAGAAACCATCATTAAACACAAGTGCAGCAATTTCGATGCCTTCAAGGGTCTTGGAATGTTTAGATCCCATACACTCAAGTCCCAAGAACATCCTCTTCAGATTTATCTTTTGCTCAACCACAGATTGCAAAGATATAAAATTTGTTGCAAATCTAGTCACTGCAAGTCGAACAATTTCTTTACCTTCAGTGTATATTCTCATAGTGTTTGGGACAATAGTGTGGTTGTATAGGTATTTGGTCATGGATTTTGCCTTCTCCACAACCTCATGTATCCAATGAAGCTTACCAATGTCCTCAAGCATTAAATCTATGCAATGGGCAGCACAAGAGGTCCAAAAAATAGTGGGGTGCCTAATCTCAAAAAGTCTACCAGCAGCCATATAATTCGCTGCATTATCAATGAAAATTTGTACAACATGTTCTTCTCCCACTTCTTGAATGACTTCCTCCATCATTTCATAGATAAGTTGGGGAGTCTTAACCTTGTCTGAAGCATCCACTGATTTGAGAAACATTGTGCCTGCGGGACAAGATACAAGGAAATTTATTAAATTTCTATTCCTTTGATCTGTCCATCCATCACTCATGATGGTGCACCTTGTTTCTACCCATGATGAACGAAAGTTAGCTAGCACAAGCATGACATCTTCAACACTCTCTAACAACATATATGTCCTAAGGCTCTCTGATGTAGGGGCTTTGAACCCTGGACCTGCAATAGCAATTGCATCAATCATAGCTTGCCAATAAGGACTTCTGGCACAGTGGAAAGGTATGTCAGAATAGTACCAAAAGTTAGCAATGGCCTTCCTTGCCTGACTATGGATATTTTTTTTCCAACCAGTGGCATCCAAGGTAGGTTGGGAACCAGGTTTTGTGCGGGGAGCAAAAAAGGTGTTTATGTTTCCACCTCCAATGTTGAAGGAAGGAGTCGAAGGACTCGTATGGCTTTGAGTTGACTTGGCCTTGGAGGCATGTGCGGAAAACTTGGGAACGGCATTGAGGATTCAATAGAGTGAGGTGACATGGGGCTAGTGGTAGAAAACTATCAACTCCAAGAGTTCCTATTTCAATATTTTGCTTTGCTTTCTTGGCATTATGCTGATCTAACATCTCAAGGGCCAAGGCTGCTTGGTATTTGACATTATCATCAACCTTGCTGCAAAGACCTATATCATGGCCAGGTATTTGTGCAAGGTGGAACTTGAATCTATAAATGCCTCCACTACATTCCTTTTTGCAAAATTTACAAAGGAGCTTGGGGTCTTCGAGAATCTTGTCACAATAAGCCCAAGCAAAGTCCTTCTCTCTCGGCATTGTTGTTGCTTTGAACTTATGTTTAATTTGTGGCTTCTATTAAGATTTGGAGTCGTTTAATTTGTGGCTCCTGTGAAAGACAACAAAAAATCAAATTTAAAAATGATCCAAAAATTTAAAATATGCTAGAAATCTAAAAAATTAAATGAAGACAGATGTCAGTAAACAACAGTCAACTAAACATATCTCATATATATTATAGAGATTATGCAAAAGGCGAGTGAGGATCATTGTTATGGAGCAGTATTCTAAGGTACGAGGAGTCTAGGAGATAGATAGATCATAGGATCATAGGTATGACTCTGTGAGGATCACTGTTATAAAAACAGGGACAATTCTAAAGACAGGCTATGGGTAGAGACCAGTTTTCAAATGCAAACTTTCAAGCCACCTCTGATGTCAGATGCAAGACAGAAGAATTTTCTTTCTCTTTGCTGTTAGGAAGAGAATTAGCTCTAGAAACTGCATTGTTGTAGCTGCAACCTGCAGCACTTTCCTTCTTTTAGTATTTCTAATTTTCCCCAGCTAATGAATTTCTCTTGCCCCATTGTGACCAAAATTGCATTTTTCTTCATTGCCCATACCCTGCATTCTGTCTTTGAAGTTGCATTCTTGAAGATGCTTGTTGAAAGGCTAAAATTTAAAATTAACTTTAGTGCCTGTCCTTTACTATTTGTCATTTGTTACCTCTTATGACATGCTTCTTTCTGGTTGAAGTTTAAAACTTTCATGGAACAGCTCAGAAGCCAAGGCTTTCAATTTTTAATTTTTTTGTTCCAGCAAGCACTTATATGCTCAATTGGTTGATGACTCAAAAAAGGAGACACTGGCTTTTGCATCCACTGCGCGGAATCTATACATGGTAATCAACCATGCAATACTGTTGTGAGTATTCTTGTCATTCTTACGGTAGATCCATATCTATGACAAGATTTCCTCATAACTGTTTCTTGAATTTTCTCTTGATCAAATGGTGCTAAGCTTTTCAATGGATGGGTCACTGTCTAGACATGCCAACAATGTAGGAAAAAAGTTTAAACTAACAGTGATTAAGAACATTGAGAAGATGCCTAATATCATATGCCCTAGAAATTCATATTCTACCTTAGAGGTAGCCAACAAGATTTTGCTGCTTCGTTCAACAAATAAATGCTTCAGGATTTATGTTTTAGAGAGGCCGACATATCTTAAGAAGGATCTGACCGAGTGTCAACCTTCAACATGGTGTTGTGACCTTTGATTGGGTTTCATTACAGTGGCCAGGTAGATCGATCCACCGACACTTCAGTGCCACAGATCAACTTCAAAAGTGACTCCACAATGCTAGAATATCATGTTACAACCTTGTATTGGTTGGCACGCCGCACAATACAACTGGTTCGTCACGACGAAGGGAATAATAACACTCAAATATTCATTATGCTAGAGATTATGCTGTGTATTCTATCATCTATTTAGAGCATTATAACCCAACATTCTTTCAAATATGTCCATTACAAACTCAAGGAAATTTTCCAATGCAGTCCAACCACACAAAGACATTCTCAGAACAACACTTACAACCATGTCTTTCTCTAAAGTTTAAACAAAAGGTAGCTCACACAATTGTGTTGAAGAACATGTCCAACACTAGAGATCAAGAAAAGATCGCTAAATGAAGGCCGATTAGGAGGATTCTCAGTGTTCACAGTCTCACACGTATTCTTGCAACCATCTATCATTTTAGGGATCCTTGATATGAAGATAATAACAACACATTCCTGGGATCATCTATCCTTTCACGAACATTGGATAATAACAAAATTTGTTTGTGAGTCGTGGACAGTGGAAGCGCTGGAGTTTGCGGCGTCGACGACTCTGCGGCGTAGTGGAATGGCTATGCGTCGAACTAGAATGGCTGCGCGTCGAACTGGAATGGCTGGTTTTCTGCGGCTGTGTGGAACTGGAATGGTTGTGCGAGTCTGCGCGTTAGGTAAGATATATTAATAATAACGACAACTTGAAGTTCTGAACCCCGTAAACCTAAACAGAAATATGGCGGGACGCAGAACTGAAATCTGGTGAGACTCGGGAAACCAGCAATAATCAGGAAATCGCCAGACTCGCGAGTCAAACTCGCGTTGACCACGAGTCAAACTCGGTCAACGCGATTTGACTCGCAGAGTTTCAAATCGGATCTTTTCACCGCCGACCAGACCTATTTGACTGGTCTAACCTATTTGGTGAGAATTCTTCTCCAGAGCAAATCGCGAAGATTGCAAAAGATAAAGGATTAACTTATCAACAAAGGAATAAAGAACAAAGTGAAAATCAGATTGCCCCTCGAAGTTCTAACCCTAGTTTGAGTTCTAACTCTACATTAAATATTAATTTGGGAGGATGGTTAAATAATTCAAAAATTTGGGATCCTGTCACCGAGATATTAAAGATTCCCTCTTAGAAAGCTAAGTTATTGAAGGCCATTAAAGCTCCTCATGTTAACACTTGTCATGAGAAGGCTCTTGAAGTTGTCTATGAGGATGCTCCTATTTATTTGCAAACTATGGATCCAGATAATAAAGATCGTCAGCGTTTCTTCATTACTTTTCTTGTCATGGTTTTTGATTATATAATTACATGTTGGATTCAAGTGCATCAGCGTATGTCATGACCAAGAGGGTCATGGAGAAACATAAAGAGTTAAAGACCGTACTACAACATTTGTGCCATGGATTCCAAGAAGATTGAGGTTCATGTGTTAATTAAGGATTTTCAAGTACATTTATCCGTTTACCCTGATATAATCATTGTGATGGACATTGTTGTAGTTGATGTACGAGATGCTTGGGGTATGTTATTGTCAAGAAAGTGAGCCTCTGATCTAGGAGGGAGTATTCAAATTGATTGGTCATATGCTATGATTCCTTCTCCTAGAGGTTCAGGATTTGTTAGACTTAACAGAGAGCCGGAAAGAAGATTCCATGTTGAGGACCCCAAGAGCCCTCATAATATAAATCATAATGGAACAATCTAACCTTGGGAATTATGCCATCCTGTTCAATTCAATAAATCCCATGGATGTAAAGGTTGATGATTTAAAGAGTAAAGCATGGTATGTGAATTCTGATGGTGCATCCTCCAGACACAATAAGGGTGCTAGAGTGGTTTTGAAATCTCCCCTTGATCACATTTTCAAACTTTTTTATAGATTGGATTTTGAAGCTACTAGTAATGTGGTTGAGTATGAAGCCTTGTTGTTAGGTCTTGAATTGGCAAAGGATTTAAAGATTAAATTGCTTAGTATCAAAGGAGATTTTGATCTTGACATTATGCAAGTTAAGAATAAATTTGCCTTTAAGAATGAAAGATTGAAGAAGTATCAGAATGCAAATTAGGACACTATGGAACTTTTTGATGTTATTAACATTGAAACTGTCCTTAGGGAAATCAATAGTCAGGCTGATCAACTTGCAGTTGTCGCATCTATTTTGCAAATGTTTGATGATATGATAAAAGATAAGGTTAAAATGGAAGTTATCTTTAGGCCTTCGGTTCCCGATAATCTTGAGCATTGGCAGGTTTTTGATGATTAAAGTCACGTAATTCGCTTTCTAAATAATTTGGATGAATTTGAAAATTTTAAGGTTAATTGTAAGGAGGAAGGATCTGACAAATATGAAGATACAGTAAATCCTACTCCCAGGAATATTGTAGCTTTGGAGCAACTCTTTGATAGGCATGATGCCACAAAGAGGGAAGAAGAAAATAAGATAGATCCAGGAAAATTCACTGAAGTGAACATTGGTACCTCTAGTGATCCAAAGATTGTTAAAATTGGTAAAGGTACTAGCAAAGAAGAAAGGAAGAAATTAATTGATTTACTTCATGAATACAGAGATGTTTTAGCATGAGATGTTTTAGCATTTTCCTATGATGAGTTGAAAGGTTATAGGGAAGTTGTTATGGAACACACTATCCCTTTAAAGGATGAAAATGCTACACCCTTTCATCAAACACTTGGCAAATAACTCCTATGTTATCCCCCTTGTTCAGAAGGAACTTCAAAATATGCTCGCCGCTAGTATTATTGCGCAGACTATGCATTCTTCATGGTGTTCTAACTTGGTGATTGTTAGAAAGAAAAATAGATCAATCAAAGTTTGTGTATACTATTGAAACCTTAATCTAGCATGTAAAAAGGATAATTAGTAATTACCCTTTGCCAAATAAAGAGACCATGCAAAGAGTAACAAGTTCAGGAATGATGTCATTGCTACATGGCTTTTCTAGTTACAATCAAGTTTGGGTAAAGAAAGAGGATCGTCATTAAACTACTTTCACCACACCATGGGGAACATTCAAATATATTAGAATGCCTTTTGGATTGACTAACACTGGAGCAACCTTTCAAAGGGCTATTGACTATGCCTTTAAAGGATTAATTGGAAAAATCATTGGAATATATGAAGATGATGACATTTGAGAAGTGGAAGCGGTGATGAAGTCTAGGGACAGGCATCGGGCTCCTAGGGTTTGATGTAGGATGGCAGCTCTAGTTGCACGGATGGTGTTTGATGTCAAATCCCTATCAACATCTGGCATACACTCGGCGACAAGCGGTTTCTTTTGGGGATTCGCACACTTAACGGCAAGGAAGGTAAACTATTTTCAGCATTGTCACAGTTTGGTGGTATCCATCTGCACAAGGAAGTTACCAGGAGTAAGGAGCATCCAACAGAGTAATTTTTTTATTCACACAGGAAGGGTAAAATGGTTAGTCCAAGAAATTATGTCGACCTGGAGCCTAAGTCGAAAGACATCCTATCAGTTTGGGGCCTTGAGCCAACTCAGCAAAATCAAGAGAAGGTAAGGCTCCCAACTAGACCCCAGTTGATTGTCAGTCAAAAGATCCTTTTACGGAAAGAAAGTTTGACGGGTAGCCCAACATTGAAGGTCGGAGACACCCAAGGTTTCTCTGCAGCAACAGAGGAGATACAAGGTCAAAAGTCAATCCAAGAAAAATCAAGGAAGGAGAATGCGAAAGGACTGGAGGTCGGCCATTTGGGGGCCTCAGTGGGGGTTACAGGGTTTCGACCAGAAAACGAGAGGCAGTTGGTGGAGATTGGGGATATTACAAGACAAAATTTATTGATAGAAGGTCATTAACAAAAGGCCACTGAAGACCATGCTCTCTCACAGGGCTTACAGTACTAGTCAGAGGACCATGGGGGAGGGAATGCCTAGTCTTCAAGTTTGAAGTGAAATCGGAAAGGAAAGTGCATCAAGAAAAAATCAAAAACCCTAATCTAGTCCTCGAGGTTGACATCCAAATTGATAAGGCCATGGAAGCTTCAGAACTTATCATTGTTGGGAGAGCAAAGGGAAGATTTTATTCGGCATATTACATTGTTGAATGGATATCGAAGCCCTAGAAGGGGGCACCGAAAAATGAGTCAGAAGTGAACAATTAGCTCAAGGGTGGTTTATGGTCAGGTTTTACAAACATGAAGCACTTGAATGGGTTCTTGAGCATAATTGGTGTTTCGGGCCTTCAACAATTCTATTCAAGAAATGGACTCCGCTCTTCTATGCAAAAAGAGAAAAACTTGAGGATATACCAGTCTCAGTCCAGCTTCCAAACCTACCTCCTCAGCTCTGAACAGAAGACGTTTTTAAGGCGATTGGGAATAAACTGGGTCACTTTCTTGAAGCAGACATGTCTTTTATGGAGAAAAAAATCGGGATAGTGGCCAGAATCTTGGTAAAGCTAGACCCAAGGAAGGGACTGGCAGAAAAAATTGGTCTACATTTACAAGGGTACTCGCACACTCAGATAATTGGTTATGAGGAATTGCCCTTTCATTGCCCCATCGATGTCATAAACATGGCCATCTAGCACAAGACTGCCCTCTGGGTTTTCACAGAAGAAGAAGACAAAGGGGAGTACCATGAGTTGAAGAGCCTGCAAATGTTGAAGATGAAGGGGCAAATCGGAATCAGGAAGCAGGGGAGCAGAGGGATGTTGGTCTTGACCTGATGGAGGTTGAAGAGGTCCCTCATCAGGTGGTCGGACGCCAAGAAGATTAGGGGAATGGTCGGCATCTGGAAGCTCGGGAAGATCATGGAGCCATTGATCCTCCTCCACAACCTGCAGATACTAATTCCCTTCCCGCCTCCTCTTTATCCACATCTCTTCACTCTTTACTTGATGTTTTTCCAAGGCCTGGTCCCTCCAGGCCGTTGATATCAGATATGTTTCTGGTTTGCAGTCTGTCTTTTGGTTTGGACAGTATCATTACATATATCCCTGCCACTAATATTCATATTTCCTCCCTGATTGATCTTGAGTCTACTTCTTCTCCCCACTCATCCTCTTTGGCCTCTCACTACAACCTGCATCCTCAAGACAAGAAGGTGTTATCCATTGTCTCTATAGGGGTTCTAGGTGAGATCAATGAGCCTCCTAGAACTGGGAAGACTAGGGGTAGGAAGACTAATATCTCCAATGCCCAAATTAAAGCTAAACTGGATATAGTGGATGGGAAACAACTATCTCTGAAAGGTGCGCTTAGAGCGGAGCATATCCCTAAGATGGGTGTCAAATGATTGTTTTATCCTTCAATTGTAGAGGGTTTGCTAACACCCACAAGAAGCTAGCTCTGAAAGGCCTTATCAAGGCCACTTGTCATGATGTCCTTATGCTTCAATAAACTCTAGGTAATGGAGAAACTGTGTCATCATCTCTCAATAAAATGATGTTGGGGTGGACTTTTGTGAGCTCTAATGCGAAGGGAAGATCCGGGGGATTAGCATTGGGATTCAAAGACACCAATCTCAGGCTCTTAAAGTCTTGGGGTTCAGATCTAGTTCTGGGTGCTGAGGTCTATTCCTCTGAGCTTTGCATGGACCTATCCTTCATCAACATTTACAGCCCTTGTCATGACAGAGTCACTTTTTGGAATTCCCTTCTATCTAAATCCTTCATGAACGCTCCTAATTCGGTGGTGGGAGGGGATTTCAATTTCTCTTTGGGCATGTCTGAGACCTGAGGGCTGCAAGCTCACGCCGATCCTCTGGCTGACTTCTTTGTGAACAAGTTGATGTCTAGTAAGCTTATAGATATAAACTTGATCATAAACAAACCAACTTGGAGGAACATGGGCTCGGATCGGCTAGGGTGGCAAAGAGATTGGATCGTTTCTGACGAATGAAAACTTAATTAGCAGAATCTCACTTTCTAGGCAATGGGTAGGGATGGGAGGAGATTCAGACCATTTCCCCATTCTCCTGGAGCTGAAAGGGACCAATAGGAAGCCTGGAACCCCTTTTAAATTCAACCCTGCATGGCTTCAAGAGGAAAGTTTTAATGAACTGGTAAAGGCCACTTGGATCCCTCTGCCCCATGATTAGGACCATTCCATAGCCCATCATTTTATGGAAAATCTCAAATGAATGAAACAAGCTACAATTATCTGGGCATAAGACAAAAGGATAAGGAAGAGGTAGAATTAAAAAACATTGAAGAAGCCCTCGGCAGAATGGAAAGCCCGAAGGGGGATGGATATGAGACAGAAGAAGCAAAAGAAAGGATAAAACTATTGGAAAGTTCAAAAAGGAAGATCCTAAAAGAAAAAGAAGAACAATGGAGACTTAAAAGTAGAGCCATTTGACTAGCTTCTGGGGATGAAAACTCAGTTTTTTCAAAACTATGCAAGAGGCAGAAAGAACATAAACACCATTTGGGAAATGCAAAGAGAAGATAGAACTACACCTAAAACTTTTGATGAGTTATCATCTTTGGGGAAAGACCACTTCAAAACACTCTTTAGAGCCCCTGATCAAGCAACTATAAAGTAATTCAGGTTGCCCAATTATTTCCTAGATAGGCGAAGGAGGAAGAAAATGATCAGTGCTTGGCTTCAATTACAAAAGGAGAAGTAGAAGGAGTTATCAAATTAATGCAGAAAGACAAGAGCCCGGAACCGGATGGATGGACAGTTGAATTCTTCCAACATTTCTTCGAGCTAATAGGGGATGAGCTTACTCAGTGGTGGAGGAATCCAAGATCAAAGGTCAAATTTATGAGCCCTCCAACACTACATTCCTGGCCCTAATTCCTAAAAAGGATGATCCAAAAACTTTTGAGGAATTTAGACCAATTTCTCTTTGCAATTGCCTCTACAGGATAATAGCCAAGATCATAGCCATCCAGCTGAAACCTATTCTATCAAAAAATGTTTCCAAGGAACAATTTGGTTTCTTAGATCGTAGACAAATTCATGAAGTTGTAGCCATTGCTCAGGAATCCATGCACAACATCAAAAAGAGCGAAAGAAAAGAATTGATAGCAAAAATAGACCTATCAAAAGCATATGACAAAATCAGTTGGATCTATTTGTGCCTATTGCTCACTCATCTGGGCTTTGATATTGCTTTTATCAATTGGGTTATGGGTTGCATCACAAATGTGAGTTTTGCAGTCTTAATAAATGGAGCGGCATCCCCTTTTTTCCAAGCCCAGAGAGGGCTCAGACAGGGGTGCCCTTAGTCACCTTTACTTTTTTTATTGGTTGTCGAAGGGCTGAGTTAATTGATTCTCACAGCAAAACGTAGAGGAGATATAAAAGGGGTAGAGGTAGCCACAAATCTTTTTGCAACACACCTTTTGTTCGCCGATCATATTCTCCTTTTCAGTGATGGATCGAGAGGGGATCTGCAGCAATTGAAAGAATACCTCAACCTATTTCTTATAGCTACATGTATGTGTATAAATAAGCAAAAGTCTTCCTTACTACATGAAGGTTTCTCTTTGGCAGAAATCAATAGGGTCCATACTCTCCTTCCTTTTGAAGTAAAACCTATGAAGGATAGTTTCAAATATTTGGGGTTCAATCTCAAATCGGACTCCTATAAAAAAACAAGATTGGATGTGGTTGCTAACCAAGATTGAAAAGCAAATTAAACACTGGAGTTATAAATGGCTCTTGAGGGTTGGAAGGTTGATACTGATAAAATCAATCCTAATAGCAATACCTGTTTAATGGATAGCCCTCACCTGGATTCCCAAAGGAATTCTCACCCAGATAAGGAAACTGTGTAGATGTTTCTTATGGGCTGGAGCAAACGAGGAAGCAGTACTCTGCAAAAATTCTATCACTGCGAAATCTGATTTACTTTGCCTACTTATTTTCAATAGGTTATTTATGAAATTCCTTCAATAAACATTAAAATAAATTATGCTGCAGATATCACACCATAATACAGAAACAAACACATACACAAGAATCAATACATAAACACAGATATTTTGGACAACAGTCCCCGAAAAAACCCAATGTGGGAAAATCGATGCAGCAAGGGAGGATTTTATTATTCAGCAATTCTTCAATACACCAGGTTGCCAAATTGGCTTACCCAACAGAAGACAAAAATCCTCCAGCACTTCTCCCAGTCCCAACGTCAGCCTGGCTAACCTCTGGGTAGCTCCCAGACACTCTGCGTCAACCCCTACTTGACTGCGTCAGCCCTGGGCCTATCTACATCACCCATGCAGGCCCTCTGGTGACTGCACAGTCTCTTGCTGCCTCTGCGTCTGCCTAAAAGTCTTTGTGCCTGCCTCTCCTGCCTCTGTGTCTGCCTGAAAGTCTTTGTGCCTGCCTCTCCTGCCTCTGCGTTGGTCTTTTGTTGCTGATCCCGACTCTATGTTTTGTACTTGCTGCCTCCTATTGCTCTCCAGACCACTAGTTCGAATTTCTCAGCTAACCCCGCTCCAGAAATCGAATTGACTGGTCTCCCTCAATGTCTCTTCCAACTAACCCTCAAGCCTCCTCTTATACTTTTCCTGCTGGTCCTTCAACAGCCGAGATTAAATCTCTACTCAATGGCTAAGATTAGATTTGGCTTGATCCATGACTTTGGAACCTTCTAACCCAGTTTTATATTAATACTCATTAATATTTTATTTTTTCTAAGTTTAGACTTAGGAACTCCATTAAAATTATTAATTATTTTAATATCTCCCAAACTAGTTAAAATCTGCCCAAACCATTTCTAGGTCTTGGAGATCTCATGTGCTTTAGCCTCTCTACCCATTTTCACGGCTAGAGCACATCCGATGCTACCCATATCAACATACTCCCGTGGGTGGCATGGGATAAGATAGCCCTTCCAAAGGCTTGGGGAGGATGGGGTATAAAGGATCTTCCTACATTTGCAACATCTCTTGCAGCAAAGTCTAGATGGCGTATACTCTCGTCGAATAATCTCTAGAGTGTTGTAGTCAAACGAAAGTATATTAATCCTCTTCCCATTAAGGAATGGGTGCGAAGGAAAGACAAAAAAACTCCAAATGCATCTGCCATTTGGAAAGCCACAGTGGAAGCTATCAGGGTCATTGAAGAGGGGCTAGCATGGTATATAAGGAACGGGGAAAAGTCATAATAGGTATCGATCCTTGTGTAGAATGTAACGAAGGTTATGAGATACCAAGGGAATTAACATCTGCCCTAAGTGATCAAGGACTTGTATTTTTAAATCAGGTAGCAGATGCTGAGGGATCCTCGATCTAGAATCAAGGTTGGAAATCAGCTGAAGATCTTCATTTAGATCCTCTCTGGGAAGCTAAATGGCAGGAGTATATCAGAGAATTACATAGAACTCATGTCAGGATAAGGGACCGACATAACGAACTTAGGTGGGTCGATGCTCCCTCTAGTTTTTATACTCCAAAGTATGGATACATCTATCAAATGGACAGGAGAGTCCAGGGGGTGTAGGCATGGTGGTGGAAATCGCTATGGAAACTAAAATGCCCTGCAAAGTCAAGACTTTTCTTCTAGTGTCTACCCAGAAACAAGGTGCCAACATGGGACAATCTTCAAAAAAGGATGGTGTATGTTATGCAAAAACGCATAAGAAATGGTAAATCATATTTTCCGAAGTTGCCCTTTCACTTTAAAAGTATGGGAAGCATCTCTAAGGCTTCTAGGATTTAGGCTTAACTGGAGAGGCATAAACACTGAAGAAGCATGGCAAAATCGGTGGAATTCAGTGCAAGATGAAAATTTAAGGAGCGTACCACCTATAATCATCTGAGGTATATGGTTGGCAAGAAACAAAGGCATTTTTCATGACATTCCTTCGGCTCCCTCCCTCATTGTTATTGAAATTACTGCAATTTTTTCCTTACTTCCAATATCTCTATCAACCCCGACTCCTCGATACATCAAGGAGGAACAAATTAACACACAAATCCTGTGGGCATAATTTGATGGATCCTCTGATGCACAAAATAGATGCAGGGTTGGTCTGGTTATATATGTTAACAGTCACAAAAATTTATAAGCTTCAGTAGGCCTTGGATCTGGAACAAACAACTATGTTGAACTCCTTTCAGTGAAATTATTCTTTGTTGGGCTCAGGGAATTGGAATTGATACAATGCAAATTTTTGGAGACTCTTTAAATATCGTAAATTGCTTTAATGCAGTACAGAGATGTCAAAATCATACTTTGATTCCACTCACTGAAGAAATTTTAAATATAAAACCGGTTTTTGATTTCATCTTTGTTTGCCACATATACAAGGAACAGAACTCAGCGGCAGATATCCTATCTAAAGAGGGTCTTCAACAAGATATGGGTAGATGGCACATTAGAGAGACTATAGATGGGAGGATCTAGGATACAAATCAGTCACCGACCATCATCTGACAGTATTGCATCTTTTTACAGGTGACAGTCTCAGCGCAATTTTTATTCTGATACAGTGTTATCAGTTTTGTATATTTTACCGTTTTTATTGTCTCTGAAACAGTATAGCTATGTGTCAAAATTTGTGATACAGTTTCTAAAGTTTTTTACTTGAACCAGAACCATATGCGAGTTGTTTTCTCTTGTTCATGGAGAGGCCCGGTTTTGATTTTTGTTTATCTTGAGTACTACAAATCCTTTTGGTTTTGTCATAGACTACTCAGTTTCTCTCTGTTTCTTTTGAGGACACACAGATTTAGCAATGCTTTGCGCATCTATAGATGTAACTTTTTATTGTCTAAATAAAAAGTTCTATTTTTCT
>APFE031395081.1:288640-337562 GCA_000404065.3 Pinus taeda
TATATATATCAAGATGATCTTACGGTATTTTCAAAGGATAGTATCACTCATATAGATCATCTCAGGCAGATTTTTAACAGGTGTAGAGAATACAAAATATCCTTGAATCCTGCTACATTCGTGTTTGGAGTAACTTAAGGGAAGTTGCTTGGTCGCATTATCTCTATGGAAACAAGATAGACCCTAAAAGAGTTGAGGCCATTTAGAAAATTTCTCTACCTCATAATCTTAAATCCCTTCAATCTTTCCTTGGAAAGATCAACTTTCTTAGGAGATTCATTCCAAAGTATGCAGAGATAGTCAAGTCTATCCAAAGTCTTCTAAAGAAAGATGCAAAGTTTTTATGGAAAGAAGATGGTAAGAAGGTTTTTCACTTTTAGGAAATCAAGGGTGTTATTGCAAAAGCTCTTGTTTCAGTTAGCCTTGATTATTCAAAGGAGTTCATGGTTTTTTCCTTTGCTTCAGAAGATAGAATTGTTGGTGTTTTATTGCAAAAGAATAAGTAATGTCACGAGCAGCCCATTGCTTTCATGAGTAGATCACTTCAAAATTCTGAGTTAAATTATAGTACCATGGAAAAGCAAGCATATGCCTTGGTCAAGTGTCTTAAGCACTTCAGGACTTATGTGGGTTATTCTAAAGGCATCGCTTTTGTCCCACATTCTTCTATTAAAGATATATTAATTGAAAATGATTGCTTAGGGACTCATGCTAGGTAAGTCACAAAGATTCAATAATATGATTTGGAGATTAAACCCACTAAGCTTGTTAAAGGCCAAAGAGTGGCTCAAATGTTGACAGAAGGTAATGAGAAAGCTTTGGGTTTGATTTGTCATAATAATTCAACTTCACCTGAGCTTCAGAGATTAGGAGAACTAGAATGGTATAAGGACATCATTTATTATTTGCAAAATCTTACATGTCCTGGCCATTTAGTTGCTTATAAGAGAAGATCTCTTAAATTAAAAGCAACTAAGTATTCAATCATGAAGGATGGCATTGGATGGAGGAATCCTTAAGGAATAATACTTAGATGTGTTGATGAAGTTTAATCTACAAAGCTTATTTCTGAGTTTTATTCAGGATTTTGTGGTGGCCATTGTGTTGCAAAGACTACTGCCCACAAAATTCTTAGAGTTGGTTATTATTGGCCTTCAATCTTTTCCGATGTGCATAATTTTGTTAGCAGTTGCCGCCAATCTTGTCAATTGTTCACTGGGAAACAAAAGCTAGCTGTCCTCGCCTTACAACCTATGGTTGTTGAGGCACCTTTTCAGCATTGGGGTTTGGATTTCATCAAGAAATTCCATGAAAATTCTAGTAATGGCTACTCATGGATTTTCACTGCTATTGATTACTTTACTAAATGGGTTGAAGCCATTCCTGTTAAGAATGCCATTGAAAAGGTTATTATGGATTTTATTGAAAATCAAATCATTACTAGATTTAGTGTCCCAGCTAAAATTACCACTGATAATGCCAAGTCTTTTAGTTCTGCAGAGTTTTCATCCTTTTGCTTTAAGTATGGAATTATTTTATCTCACTCATCTAACTACTATCCTCAAGGTAATGGTCTTGTAGAATCAAGTAATAAAAATCTTATAACTACTATCAACAAGATAGTAGAAGATAATAAACGGTCTTGGGACAGCAAAATCAAGTATGCATTATGGGCAGATAGGATTACAAAGAAAAAATTTGTTGGAAAAACTCCCTTTGAATTAGTTTATGGCTTGGATGTAACTCTACTTGTGCACCTTAGGTTGTCAATGTATCAACTCCTTCAACATTTTTCTACTGATAAAGATGTTGTTCAAAATAGAATTGATCAAATAGTAGAGTTAGATGAAACTCATAGAAGAGCTTTTAATAATATTTGTAAAAGTCAATCTAATGTTAAAAAAAAAATTGATAAATCTTCTTGAGATAGACCTTTTCAAGTTGGAGACATGGTGCTGCGTTGGGATCGCAAGAACGAGAAGTCAGGAAGCCATGGAAAATTTGACAGCTTGTGGCTTGGACCTTATATCATCAGAGCAATTGCTAGACCAAACTCATTTCATTTGAGCACATTGGGTGGTGAACCACTAGACTTACCTGCAAATGGCTGAATGCTCAAGTTGTACTACAAAGATGACATCTCATGCCATAGGACATCCTCCTCTATATTGTATTTCTAACCCTACTCTCTGTCATTTTAGTTATTAGAGTTGATTTCATTTCAACGTTTCTATTTCATAAATTAGATTTCATTTTTGTTTTTAGAATAGATTTACATATCATGTTAGTAGAATAATTTCTGTTTACAGAGCTTCTCTTTCATGTATTTAGTGTTACATGATGGTTTTTGGATTTGTTAATTTTGGCAACTAGGACCAAACTTCACATTGGACAGCGCATATTTTTCTTGGACTCCTCTCTCCGAGAGGTGTAGGATTGATCTAAAGAGCATCCCATTCTGACATGTACAAATGGAATTATGAATTTATTTTGATTATGGACAAATTGTCAAGGTCGGCCAGTGATCTCATGTAGGTTCGGAAGCCCAACAGTCACATCTATTCATCCTCAATGTTTGCATATAAATACATGGTGCCTCCTCCTCATTTCGACACTTCACTCGCTCACAATCTTCTCTCTCCTTCATTTCATTGGGTACGAAATTCAGAGGCTTCTCTCCACACATGTGAAGAAAAGGAATGGTTTTTTGTTCCAGCCATTGACCAGAGTTGACCGAAATTGCAGAGGTTTTTTTTACTTGCGTTGACCAAGCGTTGACCTATTTTGGTGTGGTTTTGAGTGATGGATTTCTGTTTGAGTAGGCCGCAATTCTGGGCACAAAATTCTAGGCGGTTTGACCCCTATTTAACCAACGTTGACTATGCTAGGGCTAGTTGTAGCGGTGACCTTTGTTGACTAGGTTTGACTGGACCTTTTTGGACTATTTTTGGGCTAACTAAACTTGTTGTTGGAGGCCGAAGTTGACTAGATTTGACCGAGCTGAATTGAGGAAGAATTATGCCTTGTTGACCAACGTTGACTTTCTAGTTAGGGCTTTTTGTTTTTGCTATTTGACTGATCATATTTTCACTGTAATTGGGCAAGTGAATATTATACATTGTACTCTCTCTCTTTGCTAAACTTTTGAAGAATTATAAGAAGAATTGATCAAGGGTTTCCCCACATTGGGGTTTGTCCCTAACTCGTGCCATATCTTGTGTCCTCTTGTCTTAGCCTGTCTTCTACTGTTACTGTTTATGTTCTATCTGCATTTTACTATCATGATAATGTGATTGCTAAACTGGATATTGATATTGGGCTAATAAAGAAATTGAAGTAAAATTGCTCTAAGCATAGAACATACCATTGTTATCTAAAATTAACATGGTATCAGATGTGATGTGAAGACAAAGCCCGAGCAAGAGTGAGAAGAGCAATCACTGATCAAGGACAAGATTCAATGGGACCACATCCTACTTCAAGTTGATGACAAGCTTCATGATAAGTTTGATTATCATGCATGGAAGATGTCTCTTGATTTGACTTTAGAAAAGCAAGATGTTATCGATTATGCGCAGGGAAAGATTTCGGAAACTTCTTCAAATGCACCGACTACTGCTAAAACAGAGTACAAGAAGGGTGAAGTCAAAGCCAAGAAGATCATCAGGCATTATATTCATAAGCATTTAGTTGCTTACATTTCCAATTTGAACACAACAAAGGAGATATATGACATGTTGGTTAGCATGTTCAAATCTAGCAATGCAAATCAAATTCTTTTCCTCAAGAACAAGCTAAAGAATATAAAGAAGGGAAGAAATAAAGATATTCAATCCTACTTCATGAGGATTACTGAGATAAAAAATGCTCGTCTTTCGAATGGAGAAGCTATTGCTGACAGGGAGCTTACCCTCATTGCCCTTGGAGGACTCCCTCATGAATGGCACGTGTTCAACACTACTATTCTTAACAACGACAGGATTCCAGGTTTTGAAGAATTGTTAACTAGATGCTCTCAAGAAGAAATAAGGATGATGGAACTAGATATGCCTTCAAATAGGAATGATCCTACTGCATTCTCCGCTCATGCTAAAAAGAAGAACAATGCAGGTTCAAACAAGCAATGTCAAGGAAGGTCGGGTTTCAAAAATGGAAGGAAGGGAACATGCTTCATTTGCAACAAGTTCGGCCACTATGCTAGGGAGTGTCCTAATAGAAGGGATACACCTCATGATGATGACAACCACAACAACAACAATTTCAGGGGCAAGAACAATCAAAGGAATGGAAGATTCAGCATACGAGCAAAAAGGAATGCTCCCACTCCTCATCACGGAAATGGTCGCCCTCCCAAGAGATCAAGAAACACCAGGGATGATGAATCTAATGTTGTTGATAACAAGCAAAAAGAATTTTATCTTATATCTGCCCTCTCCACTGCATCTCCTCCTAACACTTTGGGAAATTGGTTGATTGATAGTGGTGCCTCAAGGCACTTCACTGGGTATAAGTAAGCTCTTTCAAATCTGATTAAAAGGGATACAAATTTAGAAATTATCCTTGGATACAATGCCACATATCCCATGAAGGGAGTTGGGAATATTACTCTTCAATTGAATCAAGGTAACACCATTCATCTACAAGAAGTACTATATGTACCCAATCTATAGAAGAACCTGGTATCTATCTCGGCGATGGAGGACAAAGGATTCAAGGTGGCATTCATCAATGGAAAGGTACGTGTGTGGAATAAAAATTTCAAAAATGCATTTACACTTGGCTTCGGGGTTGATAGCCTATATCAAGATGGAGGAAGTCCATTGGGAGCAATGTCTTGCGACACATCACTTCAATCCGAATTATGGCATCGGAGGTTTTCTCATCTACATTATAAGGCCCTACCCAATGTGAGAAAGATGGTGACAGGTATGCCCAAATTTAAAGTAGAACACGAAGGTTTTTGTCAGGGGTGTGCCGAAGGAAAGCATACAAGGGGACCATTCCCCTCAAGTGATAGCAAGACTACTGACATATTGCAATTGATTCATTCTAATCTATCGGGTGCACTGCCCGTGAACTCATTGGGAGGATATTTATATTATGTTATCTTCATGGATGACTTCTCTAGCAAGACTTGGATATATTTCTTGAAGAAGAAAGACGAAGTATTCTCATGGTTTCGTTCTTTCAAAGCTTTAGTCGAAAATCAAACCGGGAAGAAGATCAAAATATTGAGGACTGATAATGGAACCGAATACGAATCAAATGAGTTCAAATATTATTGTAGAGAAGTTGGCATTAAGAGGGAGACTACTACCGCATATACTCCTGAGCAAAATGGTGCTGCTGAAACAAAGAGCCATTCTACCGTAGAAGCCACTCGTGCCATGCTTCATGATCAAAGCCTTCCGAACTTCTTATGGGCCGACGCTGCAAACATTGTCATGTATGTTCAAAATAGATGCCCTCATCAAGAATTGGACTCCAAAACTCCCGAAGAAGTTTTCACCAGTAAGACACCTGATGTTTCTCACTTTAGAATTTTTGGTAGTCCCATATATTTTCATGTGCCGAAAGAAAAGAGAAGCAAATTGGATGCTTCTAGGAAGAAAGGAACATTTGTGGGCTGTAGTGAAACTTCTAAGGCATATATAATCTATGTGCCTGGTCAAAGAGAAGTGGAGATAAGTCATGATGTCACCTTCGATGAGGATGCTACCCTTGGGAAGATTAGTAACCTTCCTCCCTCTTCCAAGGAAGGACAAAGAAGTAGATTCTAGGAAGCAGGGAGAACCGCAGGATGAGCAGATGCCCCATGCTGAAGGACCAATGGATCCCATTGATCCACCCCCTCATGAGCCCTCCTCTTCGAAAAGGAGACCCTCATGACTTAGGGAGACTCTCGAAGATGTCGAGAGACATGTTGCACTTAAGGGGACATTTCGTAAAAGAAGGAAGCCAAATAGGTACCAAGGGTACTTAACTGAATTGAGCACCATTGTTCAATCTAAGCCTTGCACAATCGAAGAAGCTGCCAAACACCAATTTTCAATTTTGGAAGGATGCAATGAACGAAGAGTATGAATCGATTATAAAGAATGATGTTTGGGATGTGGTTCCTAGACCCAAGAAAAATCCGTTGTCACCTCAAAATGGCTCTTTCAGATCAAGCATGGAGCTGATGGAAGTGTTGAAAAGTTCAAGGCCAAATTCGTTGCTCAAGGCTTCTCTCAAAAGGAAGGTGTAGATTATGATGAGATATTTGCACCGGTTGCCCGCTACACCACCATTCGTTCGATTATAGCCCTTGTTGCCTCGCAAGGATGGAATCTTCACCAGTTGGATGTCAAGACTGCCTTCTTGCGTGCTTCACTTAAGGAGGAAGTCTATGTAGAACAACATAAGGGTTTCAAAGTTCAAAATTGTCAAACACATGTATGCAGGTTGAAAAAAGCCCTCTATGGGTTGAAGCAAGCACCCTAGGCTTGGTATGAGAGGATTGATAGCTATCTAATGAAGCTGGGATTTATAAGAAGTGAAGTTGATCTGAGCCTTTACTTTAAGAATGAGAATGATAAACCTCTCATCTTGGTACTCTATGTAGATGATCTCTTTCTGACAGGTGTAGACCCTCTTATTCATCAACGTAAGAGGGAGTTGGCTTCCAAATTCGAGATGACGGACTTAGGATTGATGCACTACTTCCTAGGGTTGGAAGTATGGCAAAAGCCAAGGGAGATTTTCCTTTCTCAAGGAAAATATATTGTGAAGATACTTGAAAGATTTGGGATGGTGGATTGCAAGTCCGTAACTACTCTGATGGAACTTAACTTCAAGAAGTTATGCGGAAGTGTTGCTGGGCCCGATTTGGGAAATCCTTTTGAGTATCGTCAACTCGTGGAGGCCTTGATATTCTTGGTGAACTCTCGCCCGGACATATGTTTTGCAGTGAATACATTGAGCCAGTTTATGGTCAAGCCTCATCACATACATTAGATTGCTGCCAAGAATCTCTTGAGATATCTTTGGGGCACAATCACTTATGGACTGAGATACACTGTCGAGAATGTGAGGCTCCATGGTTACCCTGATGCAAACTAGGTTGGCAGTGTGGTGGATCGCAAAAGCACATCTAGATGTTGCTTCTCTCTAGGTTCTGCTTCGATATCATGGATGAGCAGGAAGCAAAAGTTGGTTGCCTTAAGCACTGCTGAGGCTGAATACACTATTGCTAGTTTGGCCTCCTTTGAAGTTGTCTGGTTGAGAAAGCTCTTTACTGAGTTGTTTGGGCATGTATTGGATACCACCGTGATCTTCTGCAACAACTAGAGTGGGATTCGTCTTTCGGAGAATCCCGTCTTTCATGATTGCTCCAAGCATATTGATATCAGGTACCACTTTATCCGGGATATGGTACAACGGGAAGCAATAAGGTTCCAACACATTGGGACTGATGATCAGGTCGTCGATATTCTTACGAAGCCCCTGGGGAAGGTCAAATTCTTAGCCTTCTGTGAACGACTTGGTGTTGTGCAGAGACCCTCTTATGAGGGTCCCATATGAGATGGAGGCTTGGGGTACTTCTTGGAGTGATGAGTGATTGTAGGGTGAGTGGTTCACCTTCCCCTAATGGTGTGTGATGTACAGGGTGAGTGGTTTACCTTCCCCTATGATACCCCATGTTGAGATATGCATAGGATGAGTGGTTCACCTTCTCCTATGGCATATGAGCAAGATGAGTGGTTCACCTTCTCCTGTCGGCACATCCTACCCATGTAGTCCGGGACTCATGGGAAGTACCTCTGATCTGGCCAATGAGTAGGGAAATGAGGATAGGGACCATAGCACTACCGATGAAAGCATCGTGTACTACCGTGCTCCCTATGCTAGGATGTTGATATTGATCTGGGATCAATGGAAACTGACTTCGGGTCAATTAAGAGTGGTATGACACACTCTCTATTATTGGAGACTAACTTTGGGTCAGTGGAGAATGGTATGATACAGTCTCAATCATTTCTTCTTTCTTCATAGTTTAGTATAGCAAAGACAGTGATGGTACGTATTGTCAGACAGTTTGGCAGGTGAAGTTCTCCCTAGTTGAGAGGGAGTGTTAATTTTGGAAACTAGGGCCAAACTTCACATTGGACAACTCAATTTTCTTGGATTCCACTCTCCGAGAGGTGTAGGATTGATCTAAAGATCATCCCGTTTTGACATGTACAAATGGAATTATTTATTTTGATTATGGACAAATTGTCAAGGTCGGCCAGTAATCTCATGTAGGCTCAGAAGCCCAACAGTCACGTTTATTCATCCTCAACGTTTGCATATAAATAAATGGTGCCTCCTCCTCATTTGGACACTGCACTCACTCACAATCTTCTCTCTCCTTCATTTGATTGGATACGAAATTCAAAGGTTACTCTCCACACGTGCAAAGAAAAGGAAGAGTTCTCTTTCCAGCGATTAACCAGAGATGACCGAAATTGCAGAGGCTTTTTTTACTTGCGTTGACTAAGCGTTGACCTATTTTGGTGCGGTTTTGGGTGGAGGATTTTTGTTTGAGCAGGCCACAGTTCTGGGCACAAAATCCGAGGTAATTTGACCAGCGTTGACTGTGCTAGAGCTGGCTACAACGTTGACCTTTGTTGACCAGGTTTTACTAGACCTTTTCGGACTGTTTTTGGGCTAATTAGATTTGTTGTTGGAGGCCGAAGTTGACTGGGTTTGACCGAGCTGAATTGAGGAAGAATTCTAACCTGTTGACCAACATTGACTTTCTGGTTAGGGCTTTTTGTTTCTGCTATTTGACTGATCAGATTTTCACTATAATTGGGCAAGTGAGTAATATACATTGTACTCTCTCTCTCTACTAAACATTTGAAGAATTATAAGAAGAATTGATCAAGGGTTTCCCCACATTGGGGTTTGTCCCTGGCTGGTGCCATTTCTTGTGTCCTGACTCCTCTTGTCTTGGCCTATCTTCTACTATTATTGTTTATGTTCTATCTGCATTTTACTATCATGATGATGTGATTGCTAAACTGGATATTGATACTGGGCTAATAAAGAAATTGAAGTAAAATTGCTTTAAGCATAGAACAAACCATTGTTATCTAAAATTAACAGGATTATATTTGAATGGATGCTACTAATATAAACTTGTGTCTTGCTTGGATGCAAATTATGGATTCTCACATTCCTTCAACAAAGCAACATGTCCCCAAGTAAAGCCAGATGTTGACCACTCTGTGTTAACTACTCCATAGCATTTTTTTCACAGCATTCGATCATGTTCGAGCGGTCAGACATCCAAATATCATCATCTTTCAACAGTTTTGTCAAAGTTGTAATTCCAAATTCCACAACCCTGTGTCGCCATTGTAAAAACGATTCTAGAATGTTCATAAAGCCATGTAAAACACCTAGGTAAGCATAAGATTTTCAGTAAAGAGTTTCACTCTGGGGAGTTTTTTACCCTCTGCCAATTATTTGTGTTTTATAAACCCTTATAATTGGCAGATTTTTTCTCCCAAATATACCCCAAAGCTAGAGCGGGGCCCAATGGTGATGCCTTAGGTGAATCCTAGTGTATAGAGTCGATGTAAACTATCATACTAGAACATGTCTAAAGTCTTGCAAAATTTGGTTAAGTCTAAGTGTCTAATTTTAATTATTAAAATTTCCCATTGGTAGGGATTTTAATAATTATTTTGATGTAAATTGTAAAATGTAATGTCTATAGAAGTTGATGGGGATAGAATACTCATAATTAGAACCTATACATCTCAACTTTCTATTCAAACACCTTTTTAGAGTTGAATTCATGTATATCCCCTCAAATTATTTTTATTTTCTTTTTCCGACAAAAAAATGGCAAAAAAATAGCTGGAAAATGGTCAAAAAATTAAAAATGAGAGAAAATAAAATACTCCAAAGTGGAAAAAGAAAATTTAGGAAAAAGAAGAACTTCCCGAGGAAGAATAGATTTGAAGGACTCATTTCCAAGGCAAAAAAATCCTTGGACCAAAAAAAATAATTTCTCAAGGAAAATCGATTTTTGGGTCCAAGTGTTTAAATTGAATGACAGAATTTCGAAGAAAGAAATTGCAAAATATTTTTGAGGCCCTCTATCAAAGGAAAAAATTGATTTTTTAAGAAAAAATAAACTTTTGGACCATGGTGATTAATTGAAGGGGGATTTTTCAAGGAGAAAATTTTGAAAAAAAAATAGACTGGCATCAAAGCCTTCTCAACAAATACGAATTTCATCTTCTAGATCAAGGGACAGGATTAAATTTTGGCTTGAATCAAGCATCAACTAGTTGTTATTCTTCGGAATCAAGTCAAATTTGTGCACTTCCTTGGACCTAGCCATTTTCCACTTGGAAGGGGATCTAGATCTCTCATTTTTATATAAATTGAGCCCAAGGCTCCTCATTGTAAACATCTTTGGATGGTGTAATTGGCTCTAGAAGCTATGTATTATAAAAGAAAAAGTCTTTGGGGGTAACACTATGGTGTATTTCTTCAGTCTCATGGTAATTTTGTTCTAATATGTGCTTAATGTTCTACTGATATTTTATATTGTTAGTTCTATCTACGTTTGGGATATATTAGTGTATACTTATTTTGCACTATTATTTGGGTTGAGGAGACACTGATGATTAGGCAAATCTAGTGGATTTTAGTTGAATCCCTAGACTCTCGTTTCCCTTTGCCAATCAACTCCAATGGATCTAACAAATCTTTCAAGTGTGTGTGTAGAAAATTTTATGTGATCGGATTTCAGGTACTTGGGGAAGTTTTAGCTGAACCAACCAACTACGTGAAGCATGAAGGCGGCTAAGAACCCACAGTGGGTTCACTCAAAGACTCATCATAAGAATATTTTGAAGGGGGTTTCCTGCCATTCACTCCTAAAGAGAAACTATTTAAAATCCATCTAATCTCTCATCCATCGCACTTTAATGAATAAATCTCCTATAAGAGCTTTTATCATTGTAAATTTGTGAATAATATCTTGTACATATCTACATCTAACATTGTACTTATGTTCGTCCATTTGTATATATTTTCGTTGGGTTTTTCTTGAGTTTCAATTGCAGATCTGAAATAAGGATTCGATTTGGCTTGGATCTATCAAGACTGGAAGGAGATCAAATTTTTTGAAGGTCATCTAGCCTTTTCTGAGAATCGTATAGGATTTTGAGGATCTATTCCTTCATGATCGAATTATTTCCCAAGGGTTTGCCTCTACAGTTCATTTGCAAAAAAAAATTGCGACTTCGCTTGGGGTTTTTAGTCATCGTTTGATTCAGATCTCTCTCCTTGAGCTAGCCGCTGGCTTGGAAGGGTTTTACTTGGCACCAAGAAGGGTTTGGACATAACATTTGTAGCTCATTTAAATATTTTATGACCTTTCTTGTAGGTTGCAGGCCTCCTAGACATCTTTTCTCCTAGTCGCTAGCCCTCTAGGGCTTTATTCCTCGTCATTTAATTTTATCTGCTAACCCTCTTTGTTTTGCAGGTGTCTCATCTAATATTTGGAGGGTTTCATCATAGATCTTTGGCATAAAATTAATTTTTTCAATGGTTTGGCTTCATAAAAAAAATCAAAAATTTTTCTAAGGGTTTTTGCTGGGGTTTTGACTTCAGAAATTGTTATTCTAGGCTAGTTGCTAGCCTTGGAGGTTCTCTCTTGGCATCCGCTTGGGTTTGGCATCAATTTGGTCACTTGGAATAATCTTTTAAGACCTTTGGCGGAGGACACAAGCTCTTAGGGCATCATGTATTTTTGCAATTGATTTGTTTGCTAATCCTTGATTCATTGCAAGTGTTTTCCATTGACTTTTTTGAGAGGGTTTCACATAAAAAAATTGCATTGGATCTGATCTCTTGAGCCTTGAAATTTTTGCCATTTGAATCATATTTCTAACCCTTACTTGTTGCGGAGAGAAACTAATATTTTGTGAAGGGTTTCAACCATTTTTTAAGGCAAAAAAATTGATTTTAGAGACTGATTATCACCGGTGTTTTTTCTGAAGGAATCCGCTTACCATTTGAGCCTTTTTCCCAAGGCCAAGAGCCCTAGACAGACTGCCTACCTTGACTGGTGCAAGTGGCTTAAAGGGCTTAAAGATCCGTAAATTTTGAGCCTTGAAACATAATAAATTCACCATATAATTTCACATAAATTTTAATATAAATTTATCACTAATTCTCTTCACTGGCTGTGAGGGATAGAGGCCTAATTCCTCTAGGCCATGATCATTCTTCGGTGACTGGTAGTTTTGTTCCTTGAAGGAGCCCTTGAGGATCTAATCAGTTGTTCGGTGGCATTTTCAATGATCTTTGTTGGCTGATCTGATTTAGTTTTGCAGGTTGAGGAGGCTAATATTGTTGTCTTGCATGTGAACATTTCAGTGAAGTTCAAGCCACTTCTGTTGCAGAGAATTATCATCCATTTTCTGAGCTTGAAATTCAGAATTTCAGAGGTTCTTGTCTCTAAGCAGTGTGTAAAATTGGTTGTCAATCGGTCTCAATCCATCTATGTTTGGAGGAAGTGAACTGTAGAGGGTCTGATCTACTATTTTGAAGGGGTTCTAATTATAATTGTAGGTGGATCAGCATTGTAAGCTTAAGGAGAGACTTGTTATTGTTTTTCTCTTATCATTGTGAATCTCCTTAGCATGGAGAAGAGTCCTCTTTCCATGTCTTGAGGGGGCTCTTTCACTTGTAACTTCTTAATAATTAAAGAGCATTTGTTGTTTGAGGGAGCTTGGAATCTCATTCCAAGGCATCCTTTCTCCTTATTTAAAAGGGAGAATTTACTAATATTCGAACTCACTAACTTAGAGTAGATCTTCATCTAATTGCTAATTCTCTTCTTGCTAACTTGCTTCATTGCATCCTAACTTGCATTTTTCTTTTTGCTACTGGATCTAGTTGCATTGAAATGTTTCTTGTCTTGTTTCAATTGTTAATTGTGATCTAAGTAGTTTTCCTTAATCATTACTATTAGCAATCTCATCTGCCATCCTAATCATTACTAATAGCAATCTCATCTGCCATCTTAATCATTAATTGTCTAATTTAAGTGGGAATCTCTCTTAATAAACATATCTAAAGGCATTTTAGGCTATTGTTAACTCATCTAATCCTAATTGTCATTCTTGCTATTGTTTCATTGAGTAACTATTTGTTGATTTGGGGTAGCATCAGATGTGCCCTAGCCACGAAATTTGGTGGAGAGGTTGGGGCACATGAGATCTCCAATACCCAGAAAGGGTTTGAACAGATTCTAAACAGATCAAGAGATATTAAAATAGTTAATATTTTTGATGGAGTCCCTAAGTCTAAACTTAAGGAAAATAAAATATTAATGTGTATTAATATGAATCTATGTTAGAGTGGTCCAAAAGACATGGATCAAGCCAGATCTAATCTTAGCCGTTGATTAGGGACTTAATCTCGGTCGTTGAATGATCCAAAATGGATCCTAAAACCTCTAAGTCTTCCTGTATATTAACTATCGAAAACACTATCGCAAGGGAAAACAGTGAAAGAATGGCAGAAAACAGAGCTATCGGAGGTTCAAATGTCGCTGCACCAAAGCCGTTGGATTGGACAGATCAACGGTCCAGATTGAATCGGGATATCACAATCGAGAGAGGCCAACGGAGTATATCGGAGGCGGCCTTATGGAAATCGCGATAACGATCAGCGCGATTTAACGAGGACTGTTGATCGAGCGCGCAAATCAACGGTCCAGATCAAATCGCAATATTGCATTGCTATAACACACAGGAGGACTTACCGAGGGCTTGAGGCTTAAACGATATGCAATTGCGATTTATCGCATCGCAACAACACAAGGGGTGATGCCAATGGACAGCGGGTCATGCGATGCGCTGTTAGCACAGTTGGAGAGGAGGTCATTTGAAGATAGTCACAAAGAGACAGTCAGAGAAAGAAGTCAGATTGAGGCAAATTGAATAGAGAAACAGAACAGAGGGAGAGTCGATGCACTCTTTTAGACTCGAGGTTTTTCGAGTAGATCCCTCTTTGATGTCACTGTTGGTTGAGACTATGTTTTGAGCTCACTCTTGTAATAATTTGTTCTTAGAGACTTAATATAGAGGTCGACACTAAAAGCTGGACCAGGAGACGTAGCCAGGAAGTCTGGTGAACTCCTTTATTATTTTGGCTGTGTTGATGTGTTGATGTGTTGATGTGTGTGTTTGTTATGTTTTCTAACTGCGCATTGTCTATATTATTCGCAATCTTTTCAATCCGTTGCACTAAGTAATATAGGCATTCCTGCACATGAGCCTGTAATACTTTAATATTGATTTAAGATCTTGTTTTCAGATCAAGTGGTATCAGAGCATTTGGTTTTGATTTGTTAAGGTTAGACAAGCTTGTGCTGGATTTGAATGCTAACTAGATTAAAGCTCAGACTAGGAGAGGGAGAACTTGTTGAGGCTAATCCAGAGATTGGAAGAGTCTATTCTTAGAGGAGAATGGCAGAAGAAGCTCCATTGGGATCAGAATCTTAGTTTATGGATAGTCTTATGGCCATGCGAGCCATGGTGGAAGAGATGTATTTGGAGTTTAAGAAAGGTCGAGGTGAAAGCACTTCAACACCTAAACCAAACAAAGGAGCAGAGGAACCTTTTCTAGTTGCCCCTCCAGAAGGCAAAGGAAAAGGAGAAATGCCTTCTCCACCATCTCCTCCATCATCACCTTCATCATCCTCATCATCTTCTTCGCATAAAACTAGCCCTGAGAAGAAAAAGAAGAAAACTTCTTTGATTAAATTACATGTGAAGTTTGATTTGACAAATTATGATGGAGAACTAAATGCAGAGAAGCTAGATAATTGGATACGACAGATTGATGTATATTGCAGGGTGCAGAACATTGATTCAGAAAGGAGGAAGATTCAGCTGGCTAGCCTTCGACTTGGAGGAACTGCACTAGTATGGTGGGAAGGCAAGACACAAGCTGATCTGCAAAAACATGGTAAAATCGTTTCTACCTGGAATGAATTTGTTTCTACTATCAAAAAGCAATTCTATCCTTTAGCTTGCATGCAGCAGGCAATGATGAGTTGGCAAACTCTTCGTCAGTTGAAGGGTCAGAGTGTACAAAACTATACTCGGGAATTCAGAAAAAGAGCTTTAACTCTAGGTATATCCTTGGACTCACCTGCGACTTTATTGAAGTATATAGGTGGTCTGCATGGTTATTTAAAGCATACTATTCTCATGTTTAATCACTAGCTTAGATGATGTATCAGTTCAAGCCACACATCTAGAAGCTAGAGGTAAGAATGTAAACCCAGAGGTTGGGGGATCATCTAAATATTATGTAAGCAAGAGTAAGGAAAAGAAGAAACTGAAATGGAAGGAGAGGGAATCAAACACTGTACAGAAGGATAAACCTTCATGCACTCATTGCAAGAAAGGAGGACACGATGAGGCACATTGCTGGCTTTTGCATCCAGAACGGAAACTTAAGAAGTTCGGTGGAAAGAAGAAAAAGAATGTTGCAGCTATTCAACAGGACTTGGGATCAGATTCAGGCGATGAAACAGTAGTTACAGCCATAGGTATTAAAGGTTGTCAGCTTTAGAGAATACAGAGATAAAGAAGCAGGTACAGGAGTTGCTTGATAAAGGTTTATACGACCAAGCACATCACCATGTGGATCTCCAATCGTGCTAGTAAGAAAGAAAGATGGTTCGTGGAGAATGTGCATTGATTATAGAGCACTAAATAAAATAATGATCAAGAATCATTATCCTCTTCCTCGTATTGATGATTTATTAGATCAATTGAAAGCAGCAGTTTACTTTTCTAAGTTAGACTTGTGAAGTGGTTATCATCAAGTCAGAGTTGTAGAACAAGATGCATGGAAGACTGCTTTCAAAACAAAGCAAGGACTTTATGAATGGTAGGTTATGCCTTTTAGCTTAACTAATGCTCCGACTACATTTATGACAGTTATGAATGATGTACTCAGACCTTTTATTGGTGACTTTATAATTGTTCATTTAGATGACATTCTTGTTTTTAGTAAGACATGGGAAGACCATGTAAAGCATGTAAAGCGGACTTTAGATATTTTAAATTGAGAAAATCTCTATGTAAAACTGTCAAAATGTGAATTTGGTAGAACATCTTTAAATTATTTGGGTCATATTGTAGGGGGTGGTGAATTGAAGATAGATCCCTCTAAGGTTGAAGTCATTGTGAACTGGCCTAAACCCAAATCTGCTACATAGGTTAGGAGTTTCCTAGGGGCAGCAAAATACTGGAGAAATTTTATTGCTAACTTTTCTTTGATTGCAACTCCATTACATGCTTTAACAAGATTGAAACAGGGGTTTTAGTGGGGAGGCAAACAACAGAAATACTTCGACACCTTAAAAGAGAATCAGTACAACACCAGTACTAGCACTGCCAAATCTTCAATATCCATTTGAGATTGAGACAGATGCCAGTGACTATGCCATGGGAGCAGTGTTGATGCAACACGATAAACCCATATGCTATCATTCTGAGACATTTACTTCTGCAGTAATTAATTATCCCACATATGATAAAGAATTGTATGCATTAGTATAAAGTGTGAAAAAGTGGAAACATTACCTAATGGGTAAAGAAACAATCATACATACAAATCATCAACCACTTCAATATTTGCACTCACAAACTAAATTGCAGCAATCAAGACAATACAGATGGATGGGTTTTCTACAGCAATTTCATCTTGTCATCAGAAATAAGAAGGGAATACACAATAAGGTTGCAGACATGTTATTAAGACCAATCATAAATGCATCTACTATACATAAGCATAACTCAGTAATGCATGAAAGTTACATTGAACAATATGCTCAAGATGTAGATTTTGAAGATGTATATGCAAATTTAAGTCATGGCAAACAGGTAGAAAAATTGGATTATTATGTAAAGGACCAACTCTTATATTATTTGGGAAAGTTATGCATTCCACATACTAAAAGAGTTAACATAATTCGAGAAGCACATACTTCTCTTATATCAAGTCATTTTGGTGTAAGTAAAACAGTTGCACAATTGCAAAGGCTCTGTTATTGGCCAAGAATGCATGAGACAGTTTCTAGATATATCAAAGGGTGTACTATGTGTGCTACAAGCAAGCCCAGTAATAGAAAATTAGGCTTGTACACTCCACTTCCAATTCCTTCTCGTCCTTGGGAAAGTGTTTCCATGGATTTTCTTGGGGGATTGCCAAAATCTAGAAAAGGTCATGATTATTTGTATGTTGTTGTGGATAGGTTCAGTAAAATGTGTATTTTGATACCATGTAACAAGCAGGTTACAGCTGAACAAACAGCAATATTGTTCTTTCAGAATGTATGGGTTCATTTTGGGTTACCCACTTCTATTGTATCTGATCGAGATTCTCGATTTGTTGGGAAGTTTTGTTCAAATCTATGGGAGTTGATGGACACTAGGTTGAAGAAGAGCACAGCATTTCATCCACAAACAGATGGTCAGACAGAACTGGTCAACAAGATAGTAATCCAGTTGCTCAGAGGCTATTGCAGCAAGCATCCCAAGCTTTGGGATGAGCATTTGTGTTATGTGCAACATGCTTATAGTCGTGCCAAGCACTCTTCTACTCAGAGATCTCCTTTTGAGACTTGTTTTGGTTTTATACCAAAGTCTCCCTTGGATTTTGTCTTTGGTAAAGACATAGCAGTTGATGGACACAGTGATGTGGACAAAGCAACCAAGTTCATTGAACAAATCCAAGAAATTAACCAAGCAGTACAGGAACAGTTGGAAAGAAGTCAAGCCAAGTACAAGGCAAGACATGACAAGCATCGAGTTGAGCATAGTTTTCAAGTTGGTGATCAAGTCTGGTTGTACATCAGCAAAGACAGAATGCAAGGTGAAGGTAAGAAGCTAAAACCAATAAGGTATGGACATTTCAAGATCCTTGATGAAATTGGTGCAAATGCTTTTCGCCTTGATTTACCAGCTTATATGCAGATATATTCAGTCGTTAATGCAGAAAACTTGAGATGGTATGAACCTTCACTAATTGAAGATCCTGAAGAGCAAAGTCAGTTGCCTTCTATTGAGGATTTGTTTCCAGAGTATCTCAATGAGTTACAGGAGGACACAATTCTGGGCAGGAAGGTAAGAACAATGCGTCGAGGGGATGTTGAGTACCTGAGAGTAGGGCTCAAAGGTTCAAATCCAAGCAAAGCATGATGGATAGAAGTTAAACAAGTGAGGGAGTTGTATCCTCACTTGATCGATGCCTAAAAAGCCAACTTTTGGTGGTCCAAAAGCTTTTCAGTGGGAAAGCGTGATCCAAAATGGATCCCAAAACCTCTAAGTCGTCTTGTATATTAACTATCGAAAACACTATAGTAAGGGAAAATAGTGAAATAATGGTGGAAAACGGAGCTATGAGCGGTTCAAATGCCGCTGCACCAGAGTCGTTGGATCGGATAGATCAATGGTCCAGATTGAATCGGGATATCGCAATCAGAAGAGGCCAGCGGAGTATATCGGAGGCGGCCTTATGGAAATCGCGATAGCGATCAGCCCGATTTAACAAAAACCGTTGATCGAGTGCGCAGATCAACAGTCCAGATCAAGTCGCAATATCGCATCTCTATAACACAAAGGAGGACTTATCGAGGGCTTGAAGCTTAAGCGATATGCGATTGTGATTTATCGCATCACAACAACACAAAAGGTGATGCCAATGGACCGCGGGTCATGTGATACGCCGATGTGATGGGATGATAGCGATGCGCGGATAGCCGATAAGGCCGATCAGAGCAATCGATGATCGGAGATCAGGCAAGTGAAGCAACATGCGATCAAGTCGGACCCGATAGGAATTATAGATGCGGCTCTATAATATTTGAGTTCCGATATAAAAGCATTTGTCGGATTTTTCAGTGTTTTAATGTATTTTGTGTATTTCCATTATAAACCCAAATACAAAGGAAACCATGGCATATGGGCGCTTGCGACTTGCGATAGCAATGCAACAACAAACCCGATAGGATTATAGGTCGGATTCAATATCTTTTGAAGTCTAGCCTTGGCGAATTTTCCACTGTTTTTCAGTGTATTTCTATGTGTAAACAGAGAAGCAATTCTTTGGGATTTCACCCGCGCCAATGGTCCTTTCCATTCAAAAACAGGTGGCCACCATATCTTAGAGCGTTTTCCAATGATTGTTTAATGCTCAATAGGGATTTGAACGGATAGAGGCCGGGAGACAGAGAGCCCGAAGAGGGAAGGCGAACAGACAGCGACGATAGGCTTAAAAGCCATTCAATGGCAGCAAGGTTGGAGAGGAGGTCAGTTGAAGACAGTCACAGAGAGACAGTCAGAGAAAGAAGTCAGATTGAGGCAAATTGAATAGAGGAACAGGACAGAGGGAGAGTCGGTGCACTCTTTTAGACTCCAGGTTTTTCGAGTAGATCCCTCTTTGATGTCACTATTGGTTGAGACTCTGTTTTGAGCTCACTCTTGTAATAATTTGTTCTCAAAGACTTAATATAGAGGTTGACACTGAAAGCTAGACCAGGAGACGTAGTCGGGAAGTCTGGTGAACTCCTTTATTATTTTGGCTGTGTTGATGTGTTGATGCGTGTGTCTATTATGTTTTCTAACTGCTCATTGTCTATATTATTCATAGTTTTTTCGATCTGTTGCACTAAGTAATATAGGCATTCCTGCACATGAGTCTGTAATACCTTAATATTGATTTAAGATCTCGTTTTCAGACCATTGAATCATCAACAGAAAAAGTATAAGAGGAGGCTTGAGGGTCACTTGGAGATCACACCAGATGATCAGTCATTCTATTCTCTAGAGCGGGGTTTGCTAAGAGAGATAAAATCAGTGATCGGAAGAGCAGCTAAGGGGCATTGAATACAGAGAAGGCAGAGATTGTGTTGGGAGAGCAGCGCAGCAGCCAGGGAGAGTGACGCAGAGCCAACAAGGGTTCACGCAGGGCCACGCAGAGGCAGCCAAGTGTTGCGCAAAGCACCAGAGAGGCCAACATGTCTAACGCAGAGGCCCAGAAAGCTGACGCAGGGTGAGACAGAGAGGGGCTGACATAATCGAGATTGAGCAGACGCTAGGATTGCAGAGCAGTTTTGTGCTGAGGAGCTGCCAGAAGGATTTTCGGGGGTTTCAGCCAGGAAATTTCTCTCAAACTGTGAGGTATAGCTGCTAAGGAAATTCTATGTTGGGTAGGCCAGTTTCGGCACCCAGATTGTACTCTGATATTGCTTAGTAAGAAAACCTTCAAATAGTTGCACTGGTTTTCTCGCACTGGCTTTTCCCAGGGACATTGGTCCAAAAATAATGGTGTCATGTGGTGTGTTTTTCTTGTTTCTTTTAGTTGTTGATCTGTAATATGTTGAGCATGCGCTGGTGTTTATAGTATTTACTTTGTAAATAACTTGTTAAAGATAAATAACAAGTAGGTGGGAATAAATCAGAAAAAAGTGCATGAAGGGTTTCTAAACTAAGCAAATTTAGAAACTTCAACACTATTTTTGGTCCACTGATTACTGTCATAAGCCAATCATCTTGTGCTCAAAATATATATCTATATCTTGGTCATAAGCATATTGGCATTTATCTATATTTGGAAGCATATTGAAATCATTGTATCTCTTTGAAGCATTGCATCTTGCATTTTAGAAATTAGAATTGCATTCTTAAAATTTACCTCCAAGCATAAGCTTGGTTGTATAGAAAGTTAGGAATACCTTCTCCATTATTCAATTTGAGAAGCTTGACCCTTACTCAACAGTTAAAACAGGTGACCTGCAGTTCTCTTGTGGGAAATCCCTTGAACGAATAGAGACACTTGGGTCATTAGAACTCCTAGGTAAGTATTATTAATGCGGCCTTAGCCTCCTTCCTCGTGACTTCTTTCTACAACATTGTTTAAGACTTGTTTCAAAACAATTGAGGGGAATGCCTTCATCTAGATTAGGCATATTAATTAAAATCAACCAAGATCTTGCATCTCACCTAGCTTAGTCTTGCATCCATTCTAACTTTCTCTCATTGGGCATATTGTTAATTGTGAGCATTTAATCATTTCTTGCAATATCATATTTTTTTTTTTTACAGAAACGGTTATGGGGTATTTATATTCCTCTTGGCCTGAATGCCGAAAAACTGATTACATATAGGACATCTATGTCCTGGTGCATCTCACTTCTATGAATGAGAATGCCTCTGAATCTTGAAGACTTCTTCCTTGATATGGGGTCTATATTTTCGATTTCTGAAATTTTCCCCCACTTGGAGATACAAACAAATTTCTTTAAAAGCAAACAGTAAAACATGGCAGTAATCAGATTAAGGGATGGGATCCCATGATTCTTCTTCGTCTTTCTTCTTGACCCCAATTGAGAGGAGGGCAGCTTTGTTGGCTTCAATGTCCTCCTCTTTATTAAGAGCTCTCAACACATGGAAGTAGTTTAGCTTCTGAAAGTCTTTTCCAAGGCCCTTGATTCTAGACATCAGCCTTGCTAGCTTGAGGTCCAACACTGGGGATTTAGATATCATTGCATTTATAATGATCTGGGAGTCACCGATTACATTAACTTCATCAATATTTAAATCTTTGAGGATCTTGAGGCCTTGAAAGAGGGTCAGAGCCTCAGCTTGAATGTTGGATGCATGTCCAAGCCCCCAACCGAAGGAATGGGATTTTTCCCCATATGGATTTACAATAACACCTCCTGCACCAGCTTTGCCCGGGTTTCCCTTTGCTGCCCCATCAAAGAAGAGAGAGTGCCTTGAGTGTGTTTTGAGCCAGTCTTGAAAGTCAGCTTCAGATTTTCTTATTTGCCAGTCTTTAATAGGAAGGGCGTTTCTGACTGCTGGTTGGAATTGCAAGTTGAGGAGTGAACCCCAAGTAATGTCCTGTTGGTTGAGATTAGAATCGTCTTTAATATCAGTCAAGCACTCCTTTATATGGCACTTAATTTTGATATCTATGGCCTTGTTGTTCTGATTAGTGCTTCTGAAATTTCTTCTATTGCGTTCTAGCCAAATCTGCCAACAAATAATCTTTGGAAGGATGGCCCATGCTGATTTAATTACCTGATTTTTAGGAGAAGGACCGGGGTATCTGGCTACCCAATTAGAGAAGAGCTCAGCAGTGGAACAAGGCATCCGGAAGTTGGGATCTAGATTGTGAGTGAAGGAGAGCTAGATTTGCTTGGAGAACTTGCATTCAAGAATTAAGTGGACAGTTGTTTCTGCGTTTTCCTTGCACAACGAGCATATGGATGGCCCGTGGAATCCTTTCCTTTGCAAGATGTCATAGGTTAGAATTCGTCCATGACAGAGTTGCCAAGCAAAGAGGTCGATCTTGGGCCATGAGGGAATGCGCCAGACTCCTTGCCAGGGTGCTGGGTCAGGTGGAACGTGAGGCCTCTCGTTTAGCTTGATATAACCCATGAAAACAGTGTATCCTCTGTCTTTCGATCCACAACTTTTCGAATCATTTTTCCTCATTTGCGTGGGTGCCAGGCTGTGGAGGTGGTCTAGCAACGTGGACCATTCACTGCGCAGTTGGGCCGGCACCTCAATGCGTTTCTAGCCTGCCCATACCGAGTCGCACCATAGAGAGATATCCCACAATGTGCACAGCCCTTCTCTGTCCATCCAGGAACGCAGCTCTCTAATGGAGGTTCTGTCTTCGACTGGATCTTTATTCATTATTTTGTCAGTCCATATGTTGATCTTTTTGTCGTTTCCAGGGATCCAGTAGGAGTGCGCTTTGATTAAAGGGGCTGCTTTGGCATACAGCTTGAGGAAAGGCGAGTTCGGCAATTGGATCACATTCTCTAAACAGCGTAAGCGAGGTCCTCTGAAATATTTTTTTCCATAGAGCCAGTTGGGCCCATCCAGGCTTGGGCACAATGATCCTCCAGATAGTCTTTGCTGCCATAGCCACATTCTGCTGACATATATTTTTAAAATTCAATCCACCTTCCCACAGTGGCTTGGAAATAGTTTCCCAGCTGATGAGAGGAATTTTCTTTTTGTTCTGTTTTCCGCCCTTCCAGAAGAACCTGCCCATGTACTCATCCATTTTGTTTAGAATGGTTACCGGGGCGAGAAGACCAGCCAATTGGAATAGGGGGAGGCTGGAGAGCACAGATTTTATAAGGATAGACTTGCCAGCAGCGTTGAGCCAGTGGTAGCCCCAGGATTGGATCCTAGACTCGAATTTTTCAAGTTGAGGGTGCCAGTCCTTGAATGTAAATCTCATGAAAAACAGGGAAGCCCAAATATTTGAATGAGGTCCAGGAAGAGGAGGCTGCAAAGCCCAGACATCTAGATATGGCAGAGAGGGCCCTGGGCGAGGTGTTCCAGCTAAAGATATGACATTTATTCTTGTTAACAGCGCTGCCCGAGGCCTCACTGAAATCATCCAGAACAGCTTTAAACTTAGAGGTTGAGGAAAGGGTGGCATTGCCCAACAGCAGTGTGTCATCCGCAAATAAGGCACGGTTTATGCTTTTAACCCCTCTAGCAATACACAGTCCATTATTTTCTTGATCTTGCATCTTTTTGTCTAACAGAAAGCTGAAGACAGAGGCTTGGATGACAAAAAGCAGAGGGGAAAGGGGACATCCCTGCCTAAGTCCTCTCCAGGCTTTGAAAAAATCAATGCTCTTCCATTTACAAGAGGGGCAATCCATGGCTCAGAGATGCATGCTCGGATCCATTTTATGAAATTTGCTCCAAAGCCAAACTTGCACATGACTTTTAAAAGAAATCTATGGTTTACTCGAGCAAATGCATTTGCTAAATCGAGTTTGATCACCATACCTTGTTCTTTTCGGAGAAGACTTGAATGTATTGCCTCTTGAACGAGTGAAATTATCCACTATCTGCATTCCCTAGATGAAGCCTCCTTGATTTTCCGGAATTATTCTAGGAAGAATAGGCTTCAGTCTATTTGCAATAACCTTGGTGATTAATTTGTACCCAGTGTTGCATAATGAGATCGGGCAGAATCTGCTAAAGTTGTTGGCGCCTTTTTCCTTTGGAATTAGAGCTAAGAAAGCGGAGTTTGTGTTGCCTCCTATTTTCTGAGTATTTTGAGACTTTTGTATCATTTTGAGGAGGTCCTTTTCAACAATCGGCCAACAAACTTGGAGGAACCTGGCAGAGAAGCCATCTGGCCCCGGGGCCTTGTCCGGATCCATGTCAAATAGGGCCTTTTTAACCTCCTCTTTAGCGATTTTGGCCTTTAGAATCCCGTTCATACGAGGAGAGATTGTTGGAGGGATAATATCTAGCAGCTCTGGATGTTGGAGCGGATCCTGATCATCACTGTACAAGTTTTGGAAATGAGAGAAGGTTGCTTTCTTAATGTCTGCAAATTCCTTGTGCGTGTCATTATCTTCCTTGATCTCAGAAATAGTGTCGAAGCATTTCCTGGCCTGGGCTTGCTTGTGAAAGAAACCCGTGTTCCTGTCCCCTGCTTTGAGCCAAAGGTTTCGAGATTTTAATCTCCAATATTCTTCTTCAGCTAAGCAGGCCTTATGGTAGCTCTGTTGCAGCTGAGTTTCTTGATCTAACTTCTCCTCTGTGGCTGTAGCGCTCTCCATGTGAATTTGATGAGAGGCAAGAGAGGCTTTGATGGCTTTCCTTTCTGTTATAGGATTGGACAAGGTTTTGGCCCAACATTTCAGAGCTCCTTTAACTCTTCTAAGCTTTTCCTCCCAGATGAAGAAAGGTGAACCTTTGACAAGCTGGCTCCAACAGTCTTTGACTGTTTGCATGAAAAGAGGCTCCTTGACCCAAAGGGGACTAAATCGAAAGGGGATAGGGCCCAGATCTAGATGGGCAAGGAGCTCTAGCTTTACGGGCTTATGATACGAGACGCTGCTAGTGAGAATGTGCATTCTGGGTTCTAAACCAAGTAACAGGGAAGAGCTTTGAATGAAAAATCTATCTAGCCTGGCAGCAATATGTCCAGGACCTACTCTTTTGTTAGACCAAGAGAACTTACCGGATGAGGGCTTGATGTCCAGCAAGTCCCAATCCTGCAAAAGGTCCTCCGCCCATTCTCTTGTCGGATCTCGGACTGCACTTCCTCCCCTTTTTTCAGTGGAATGAAGAGTGAGGTTGAGGTTGAGGTCTCCAACGATGATTGTATTTTCCAGATTTGTCAAGTCTTCCTGTTGTCTTATAGAGTCCCAACAATCCTTTTTCTCCCAGATATTAACTGGAGAATATACATTGAAGAGGCTGAAGGTTTCCTTTGTGTCCAAATTCTGCATTTTTAGCAGCAACCAGTGAATGTTGCTCGCTTCAAAGATGACAGCATATTTATTGGAGTTCCATAGTGTACCAATCCCTCCCGAGGCACCCCTGGCCGAGATTGCTCTTGCTTCACTTTTGGACCACAAATTTTTGCTTGCTTGCAGGAAGACTTTGTCTTCCAACTTGGTCTCCTGGACGAGAAGTATGTCTGGAGCTTCTGTTCTTATTAGGTTTCTTATGGCTTCTTCCTTAACTTTACTCCCCATACCTCTGCAATTCCAGGAGATGACCTTCATTATTTATGTTTCTGGTGAGCTCCCTTGGAGCCTTGGGGCTGATTTTTCAACACCTTGGGCTTTGAGGCTAGCAGTTTTTCCAGAGTTGGCTGGCTGCCCTGTAGCTTGTCTTTGTAGGTCTACTGCTCTCTTTTTTCTTTGTCTGTTTTACGGCCTCTTGTAGATCTTCTTACCGAGGTTTGGGACTCTCCTATTTCTCCTTCTTCTTTTGATTCATCAGTTTCCTGCTCTTCTTCCTCATCCTCTAAAGTCATGCCTTTGGGGTTTTCAACTTCTTTGGGGGAAGCTAAGGGAGTGCCTTTACTTGCAGAGGCTGGTTTTTGGGTCTCTATCTCCAGTGTGTCTTTTGTCGGCTGGCTTAGAGGATCAAATTTGTTTTCTTGCGCCTTTTTGGGAGGGGGACGCTGGACATTAGCCTGGAGATTGCCTTTGCTAGAGGGTCCACCCTGTTTCTGCCCCTTGTGGTTGGTTCTTGCTCGCTTGACTTGGTTCCAACCCTCTTCATTCCCTTTCTTTGGCTCTACATTGGTCGGACAATTTCTGGCGAAATGCCCATAAACGTGACATTTCCTACATTTGAATGGCAACTATTCATAATCCAAGATCTGCACATGAGACTAGCTGCCAACTTTGATTTTGATTGCCTCTGGTAGACCCACCTCTAGATCTACCTCTACACAAATCCTGGCACAGTCGTACTGATCCTTGTTGTTTGCCCGATCTATGAATTTCCCAAGGGAGTTGCCAATGTGCTTCAAGGAGTCCTAGTTCCAGCAATGAACTGGCAGATTTGGGAGACGAACCCACACCGGAACAGCCTTGGGAACATCGACCGCCGGGTCAAAGTCCGGAGTCCATTTGTTTAGGTAGAGGCCCTGAGGACCCATGAAATACAGCCCATTTCGAAAGATCAGGGCTTTGTCTTCTTTGGAGGTGAATTCGAAGAAGAAATACCCTCGCCCCAGAAAGTATGAGGTAACACTTTGATTGATCAGAGGCGCCCAATTCCTATTAACCCATTGTTCAGTAGATTTCGGAGAGGGCCAAAGTCCTGTGAATTGGCCAATGAGTCCACGATCCGCCAGAGACAAAGCTACTTGGATGGGGGTCTCCGGAGGCAAAGAGATCTCAGGAATTTCATCGAGTTTCTTAACGAATTTTTAAGCATCACTTCTTTTCTTCGGGAGCAATCTGGCCAGGAGTTGATTGAAAGCATCAAAGGCAGGATCAGAGGGCGGATCCGTGGATTGACCCTGCGTCTCCATGTGATCTGGCCTGATGTCGGCCGCCACAGGGGCAGCCACGCAGCAACAGCCAAACCCTAGCCAGAGGATCAACTGACGACCGCAGTTCAGATCAAGTCTTCTGCGTACAGGCCCGCAGAGAGCAGATGTTGTAGGGGCTCAGCCGCAGGCTTCAGGGCCCGCAAAGAGCGGATCTCGCAAAGTGGAGCCGAGGCTCGCAGAGCGTCTCTTAAAATCTAGTTTACATACACGGAAACTTCTTGCAATATCATATTACTGCTCGTGTACTTGTCATTTAATTTCCTTGATCATTGTCTTTGATATTGTCATATTTTATTTGATCATCTCTTTGGAGTAAAGTACAAGTTTCTTTCACTTTGCAAGTTGTATTGTTCTGCTCCTTTTCAATATGGTTTCATCTTTGTACTAACACCTTGTTTTGCAACACAGCTTATCTTGTGACTTCAAATCTTACTCCATTGTGCAAGTGATATAATCTTTATTAAGCATTGTTATAAGGCACTGGTTTTTATCTATATGTTTTACTATTGCCACATTGATCTCAATTGAATCCATCATGTTAAGATACACATTGCTCATTTAATAAACACACTTGCTAATTAATCCTAACTCATAATACCTAGAGGAGTAGTTGTCTTGCCCTTGGTCTCCTAGGATTTGTTGTTTCAACAATTCTTCCCCTTTTTTCCATCTTTAAGGACTACCCCCTTAGCTTGTCTAGGAGAGAGCTTAAACAGAGTGAGTAGGTAATAGGTGACAACCCCTACTCTGAACGTTGTGCCTCTAAAATTACAGCTGGTGGGATTGGGATTTTGCCCACATTGAGGTGTACATTTTAGGCGACAACAAGTCAAATCACACTAGCTGTTGGAGGTCAAAGTAGCCATTGGGGATGAGCCAACTAAACATTGAATTCAAAATGGATCAGGAAGTCGAAGAATGGACCAAGAAAACTAGCTGTTGCAACCATAATTTCTCATCAAATTGACCAGATCGAATTCTAAAGGCAAGTTGCACCACCTTTGGGGCAAGTCTAATTCGTCATGGACCAGAGGAGTGGAACTTTAGGCAAAGAATAGCTACCATTTTGTCTCTTGACAACTGGTGACCATTAGCAAAGGGAATTTATGCACCAAATTGTGGAATTTTAAGTTGACCCCCTTGTGGGCAACTCAAAATTATTTTTGTAATATCTTACGAATTAAATTACTAAGTCTCCAACTAGTGGATGATTAGTAAATATTTTATTGAGGGAGAATCCAACTAGCTGTTAGAATTTTTCCTATAAAGGCTAGCCTCCCCTCATTTTTAAGGTTGTTTTGTCAATTGAGATAAGTTCTCTCATAATAAAGAGCTCATTTTTTGCAAACCCTTGTGTAATTTTCTTCTGCATTGTGTGGAATGAATTTCATTTTCACTTTTTTTTATATTGTTATGGGGTTTATTTTAATCTAACTATTCTTGGTGATTAATAAAATCACACTAAGGCTAACAATTCTTGCCATTGAGAGGCTATCTAGTCATATGGAAAGGACCAACTAGGGGGCAACCCCACTTGAGTTCTTTTGTTTCGTAAGTGAGTCAATCCAAGCAACTAGACCATCTCTAGAGTAGAGCTTTGATTTGTGTGTGATCTTGTATTCATCACACACAATAGTTGAAGATGCTACTTTGAGAGAGGCCACTCCTAATCGAGTTCAAAAGTCACCAAGAAAGTAAAGTCAATAGTGGGGTGATTTCTGTCCAAGACCAAACCCACTCCCTTGAGTTCAAAGTTCAAACAACAATATCAACTTAAGAGGGTGTCAATTTCAGATTCCAGCAAAGGTGATGTAAAGTAAAGGGCACAAGTATTATCCAACAACTATTTCTATATTTAAAAATCAAAACCGTTATTTTTTTTGTGCTTAGTTTAGGTCATTAAGCTTGCTGATTTTTAATTTTTATCATCCTAGCAAGCATTTTCCTTGGGGAATTTAGATTTTATTGTTAAATCTAACCAAGCAAACGTACAAGTTTTATTTCAAGATAAATTTACACTTGTATCTAGTTGTTTGGCATTGCAGATCTGAAAATTACATTGTTGTAACAAGTTGGATCTGCAAATTTCAGAGTTTTCAGCCATTCAAGTAAGTATATCCATCCCAAAACCTCTTCCTTTACTCTAGAGTCTATAGTGCTTAAAATCAATTTTTTGTGTATTTAAAGTAATCTTCTAGCCACTTCCAGCCACTTTTAAAGCTTATAATTAATTCTGAAAAATTTTGGGTGAATTTTCCCCCAGAATTTTTGGGTGTTCCCCTAGAATTTTGAAAAGTAATTTCCAGCTTGCTAGAAATTTATTTTTCAGTCAAATTTTGGTTGAGGGAAGGCCCCCAAAGGCCTCAAAACTAACCCCTATACCTTACCACCCCTAGCCTAATCATCTGGAAGTGCTATGTCAGTTGTAGTGTGGATATTATAATAAATCAAATTGTTGTCCTTGTGTTTCTTGTAGATTTTACAGTCTTCTACACAGGACAGCAAGTTGTTTCGACTCATAACTCTCTGATCAGCAACACAACTCACTGAATAATTACATATTTGGTTAGATTTGTTCTTGTAGATCGAAATCCATAGCTTACATTATATGTTCTTGGTGATTTGGTGCAACTAATTTTGCCGTTTAGTTTTCTACTGTTACAGTCACATATTTTACCAACTAGACAGCTCTTAGAAGCAAACATCTCCACTCTAGGTGACTCCATATAAGGCACTGATCTTATTTTGGAGATACTTGGGGTTATATCAGGGACTCCTGCCTTGACCATTTAGGGGGTATTGATCCTAAATAGCAAGGACTTGGGCCAAGGTGACAATGCATCCCTACCCTATCTGTGCCCATCCAACAGGTTGCCAAGACCTCGAAAACATTGCTAATCGGATCGGTAATAGGCATAATATATGTTGTATGGATTATTGGCCCTTCTAAGTGGACAATCTACGTCTATGGGTATCCATGTAACCAAATGCCCATTAGGATAAAGGTTATACCGTTATGCATTTATGACATTAAATCAAATGATTACTGGACTGTATTTATGACAGCAATTAGCAGTGAACATTTATTCTAAAACCCTATTTCAAAACTTATTTTTAGGGAAAAAAACAATTCACTGGAATTTGAAATATGCCTAGAATATTCCACTTTCAATAATATTTTGTTACTTGGACTTTAAAAATATTTCATAAATCAGTGGTACCAAGGTCCACAGCTGAAAGATGTTTTGACCTAGGAAAGGGCAACTTTTCAAGAGAACTACCTATGACAAATGGCTTTAATCTCCCTCCTGGAACATCACTTCAACAACAACTAATGAGCAACAGAAACACCTGTTGCAACGTTGTACAAAATTCAATAATTTCCCTCCTTTTGCAGTTGGCAGCAGTCTCTTCACCAACTGAACTAGACAAGATGTTTTTTCCCTCTTTCCAACATCTATCCTTCAAAGCAACCTTATTTATCTTTTGGACAGCTTCTTCCTTATATAATAGCTGGACCAACTTCTTTCAGCAATGAACTCTTTTTTCTTGGGTTTTTGGATACCTTTCATTTGCTCTCTGAATCAGTGGCTTTCCTCTAAAACTTTAAGGACATTTTCACCTTGTTTTCAAGATTGGGTGCTCTCTCCATGTTTGCTCTGTAACCCTACTCACTTCTTAAGCTCTCAATATCAGTCAGTAAGTGCTCAGAGACCATGTTGATTATTCAAAGCACAAACATGTTAAATAAATTCACACTAAAACTTGTCCAATTCATATTGCACAGGAATACATATTTATAGCATAACTCTTATCCCAAAATTATGCAGCCTAGTATAAGAATTGTCCTCCATCAAAGTAAGGGCCAACACTTCTCAACTTGACCCTACCTTTAAATTCTGTGAGAAACCATCCCAGTCTTCTAAGCCAATTGTGTGAAACTTTGGCTTATTGGGCAATATCTTGTGACTTGGCATCCAGTTTAGATGATCTGTCCAAACAAACCAAACATGTGGGATACTTCTTCCAAATGCTTCGAACATGGTACAGTGTGCCATTATTTAAGCCTAGTCTTGTAACTTGTAAGCATTCCCTTTTGATGCCACATGTTGAGATACAATTATAATGTCTTCTAAGCGAATTGTTCCACTTTGGCTTATTGGGCAATATCTTGTGACTTGGCATCCAGTTTAGATGAAGCTGTCCAAACAAACCCAACATGTGGGATACTTCTTCCAAATGCTTCGAACATGATACAGTGTGCCATTATTTAAGCCTAGTCTTGTAACTTGTAAGCATTCCCTTTGCATGCCACGTGTTGAGATACAATTATAATAATACCTTTGTTTGTGAATTACCCATATCCTTTTTGTGGAATTCATTCTAATTCCAAGAAAAACTGCCCCTTTTAGGCAAAGATTTGTCTTATTTGAAATTTAAAACGAAAACCACACACTTAACTCTTTCTCACTTCCCTAAGAAACCCTTCAGAGAATTCAATTAGGGCCTAACAAGGGCCATGGACTCTAAAAACATGGATATTTTCAACAGATATATTTTAGTCGGTGGAACATTTGGACAGAGTACACTTCAGCTTCAGAAAACATCTAAATAGAAGGAAGCCCTACAAAATATCACTGCTTGAGATCAGCAAATTCAATATTATTGAATATAGCAGTCTTAAATGCATGACAATGTTATAGAGGATGCGAAACATAACCATTCTTGCCTGGGTACCTAAGGAATTCACCTCTTTGAAGACTAGACGCAGAAGAAAAACATTTGCAAACTTCAGATCTGGCAAATATGCAATACAAAGTTCACATCGGTTTTAGGCAAATCTTATATGTCAGATATGTAATTTCTGAACCTTGTAATATTGGTCAACATAACTTTGAGTGTAACATTTTATAAACATCAAACTATGATTTGTAAGTCCAACTAGTAATGACAACTCGAGTTCTAGAATGGAAAGTCCCCAATCAGAGTCTTGATAAGCTTTTCTCCAGGTAACAAAAATATTTCTGCTAGTAACCTTTTGGCCCTTTCTGCTGATTATTAAGATGATTAACGTTGCATATAAGCTCACACATTTTTGCTTCTGCCTGCTCTAATCAGGTAGAGAGGAGGTTGTTTCTTCAATCACTATCTTTAGACTACTTTACATGAGCTGTCCCAAGCCAGGTTGTAGCATGTTTATGCTATAACTATTTTTCTTCATTCTTTTTCTACCAATTATTACCTACAAACCATTGTATTTTGATCTGGTGTGCCCAGAGGAATGCTGAAGCCAAACCAATAAGTAGAAATAACATGAACATGCAGACACCTCATGCAGATCAAATTATATACGAGTATAACCTCAAGCAAGAAACTCAATCTATGTTCAATAAAAAAGACGAACCAGCAGGGAAGAGAGTTGCAGAAAGCTCATTAAAAATCATGCATGTCACTTTTCGGCTATAAACAAATACTTTAACCAGGAATAATAAATAGATAACACTAAAGGCAAATCCCACAAACATTGAGGGCCAATGAACACAACCTCTGAAAACCCCACCCATGTTTCTCCTCCAAGTAGGGAACAATATTATATCTTTATTACTTTTCAGATTCTAGTACAGGAAGAGATATAATGTGTTGGACAGCAAATATAATTTTTAACCATTTGGCAGGTTATGTGTTCAATTATATCAAATTACATAAACCTGATGTGAACTGTGTATACATATCTGTGAGTTCACCATTTGTTCAAGGATAAATGATAGTGTAGATTCATGAAGCATTAAATTTAATATATATGGTAACAACAGCAGGAGTCAAAAACATTAGCATATATAATACTGTAATATCCCCAATTTTGATTTTCAGCATTAGAGATGAGTCTTGGGAGAGGACGCAATTCCGGCATTGGGATTGAGGAGGAAAAGGCAAAAGTTGCAGCTCTAGTGGAATATGGGGCCCACATGAAGTATGCACTTGGGGAAGAAGGAATTCGAATTCCTTGAGGCAAATCGAATTGGTGGAGGGACCCACAAGGAATGCAAAGCCAACAATTATAAAAGGAAGGAATGAGGGAGCAATAAGGGTCTTTTGTCTATTTGAAAATCGAATTTGCCTTAGTTGTTCAGGTAAGCCAACATTGTGCTGTTTAGCACGAGCTTCTCAAGGAGAGAAGCTCAACCTTTCTTCGATGGACTTCGAGTGCCACCCAAGGAAGGTTTTCCTTCACCACTGAAACCGGAAGAATGAAGCACACAATTTTAGCTATTGACAGCCATGATAAAATATTTTATTAATAATTGAATATATGATGATTACATTTTGTGAGAGGCCCTGGCTATATACCGCCTTAGGTGCCTCTTGGTGAACGGGCATGATCTTTGATCATGCCCTTTGCCTAATAGTCTATAACTAATTAATTTTTTGCATAACATTGCCTTCCTCTCAAAAGAATGCTTTGTCCTCAAAGCATACGTAACGACGGATGTTGCTGACGAAATGCTTCAGTCTCCCAAGAAGCTTCTTCTTCTGGTAAGTCCTTCCACTTGATCAAGTAGTCCTTCATTGTACGAGATCTAAGCTTCCTTTCTCTAGTAGATAAGATACCTTCTGGTTCTAGAAGGACCCTTCCTTCATCATCTAGAGATGGAAGCGTTGTTTGCGCTGATTGATGGTCAACCGGTGCGAGACATGGAAGACATTGTGAACACAACTTTTCTCTGGAAGGCTTAAACTATATGCAACTTGGCTGATCTTTTTATTGATCTGATATGGTCCATAGAACTTCGGTGCCAATTTATTTTTTCCTTTTTGTTTCAAGGACAATTGTTTGTATGGCTAGAGCTCGACAAATACCCATTCTCCAACTTCAAATTCTCTTTCAGTTATGTTTCGGTCTGCTTGTTGCTTCATACGGTTCCTTGCATTATTCAAGTTTTCTTTTAGGGTTTGGACGATTTTTTGCGTTTCTTCTAGTTGGTTTTTAACAGTAGGTAGATTTGTCTGGACAGTAGCTAGATCCTTCCATTTTGGGGGGTCATATCCATACAATGCTTGGAATGGCATCATTTTTGCTGATGTGTGATAAGTAGAATTATACCACCACTCAGCGAGATGCAACCATTGAGCCCAATTATTTTGTTTTTTTGTAGCATAACAACATAGGTAGGCTTCCAAACATTTATTGACAACCTTTGTTTGTCCATCTGTTTGAGGGTGATAAGTGGAACTCATATTTAGCTAGGTTCCTATGTGTTTGAACAATTCTTTCCAAAAATTAACCTTGAATTTGGCATCTCTATCACTCACAATGACTTTCGGAAAACCATGTAATTTATATATATTTTTGCAAAATATTTCAGCAATTTGTTTAACTGAGTCTGATTTCTTTATTGCCATAAAGTGAGCATATTCGTTGAGTCTGTCGAACACTACAAAAATATTGTCCTTGCGTTCAGATATGGGTAATCCCTCAATAAAGTCCATTGATATTTCTTCCCATTTCTGATTCGGAATGTTTAAGAGGAGAAGTAATCCAGGTGTCATAATATTTTTACTTTTATTTCTTTGACATGTGTCACATTCTGCTACATACTTCTAAATATCGCGACTCATCCCCTTCCAAAAGAATGATTGACGTGCATTGTAGTAATTTTTAAAGAATCCTACATGTCCAACTGATGGTGAATCATGTGACTCCTTGAGTATTTGGATTTAAACTTGGAGTTTGCATTCAAATAGATTCTTCCTTTATACCATAAAATATCATTCTTCCATTCAAATTTTGAGTTGTTTGGAAGGTTATTGATTATCGTAGTTGTTTCTGGATCCTTGGCATACTCACTTCGAATCTCATTAAGCCATTCAAGCACAACAAAGGAGACTGCAAGTAGTGTTGGTCCTTCGTCTTTCCTAGACAGGACATCCGCTACTACATTGTCTTTTCCCCTTTTATGTAGTATTTCCATGTCAAAGGCGGCAATTTTTTCAATCCACTTTTGTTGTTCTTCAAAAAGTGTTTTTTGTTGAAGGAGGTGCTGGAGATTGTTATGGTCTGTTCCAATGGAGAACTTACTTCCCAAAAGATATTGTCTCCACTTAGCCAATGCGTGCATAATAGCGAGCATTGCCTTGTTGTATGTGGACTTGAGACGTTCTCTTTTATTGAGCTTCCTGCTTTCAAAAGCTATTGGATGCCCTTCTTGCATTAACATTGTGCCTATACCAAATCTGGAAGCATCGCACTCGATGATAAATGGTTTAGAGAAATCTAGAGTTGCCAATACTGGGGCATTAGACATAACTTCCTTCAGTTCTTCAACACACCTTCCTGCTTCCTCATCCCATAGAAATGAATTCTTCTTTATAAGGTTTTTCAGAGGTGCAGTTATATGTGCATAGTTTTTAATAAATCTTCAGTAATATCCAGTCAATCCTAAGAACCCTCTTAGCTTGGATACATTAACCGATTTGGTCCATTCTTTTATAACTTTGATTTTATTAGGGTCCACTTTTACGCCTTCCTAAGATATAATGTGTCCGAGGTATTCTAATTCTTTCTTTCCAAAGGTGCATTTTGATTTTTTTGCGTAAAACTGATGCGCTTTTAGTAGTGTAACAACTTTATCCAGATGTTGTAAGTGCTCCTTCCAAGTTTTACTGTAAATTAAAATACCGTCAAAGAATACTAATACAAACTTCCTAAGATATGGACGAAATAATTCTTTCATAGTGGCTTGGAACATTGTTGGTGCATTGGTTAACCCAAACGGCATTACTTTAAATTCACAGTGACCTTCGTGTGTTCGGAATGTCGTTTTTGGTATGTCTTCCAACCTGATTTTGATTTGGTAATAGCCTAACCTTAAGTCCAATTTTGAGAAGTATTTTGCACCATGTAGCTCATCCAACATTTCGTCGATAAAGGGGATTGGGAATTTGTTTTTAATCGTTATTTTGTTTAATCCTTTATAGTCAATGCATAGCCTGAATGAACCATCCTTCTTCCTTACCAATACCACTAGAGCAGCATACAGACTTTTACTTTTCGAGATGATCCCACACTTTAAAAGGTCTTGGATTAATCTCTCAATTTCCGTCTTTTGGTGATGTGGATATCGATACGGCTTGATGTTGACGAGGTCTGACCCTGCTTTGACTTCTATTCTATGCTCAATTTCCCTGTTAGGGGGCATTTTCATAGGCAGGTCTTGAAATACCTTTTCATGCTTCTAAATTAGATCTTGTACCTCTGGTGACTCTTCACTGATCATATTTGCAAATAACATTTCTAATTGGTGACATTGTACTACATAAGCGGGTGCTCCTTTTCGAATCATCTTCATCATCTGAGATGACGATACAATTTGATTCTCTGGTGCTTGGAATCCATGTAATTTGTACCTCTGCCCTCCCCAGTTAAATCTTTGAACTGTACTTGATGGTTGGCAACATAAGTGCCTAGAGTTCATAGCCATTGGATACCTAAGACCACATCTACTCCACCTAATGGTACAGTGAAGAACGGAGATTCTAAATTAAAGTCTTGAATCTGCAATTTGATCTTATGGCATTTCCCTACCTTTTCAATCTTCTTACCATCAGCTACCATCACCTTCATGTTTGGTAAGGGAAATGAGAAAATGTCAAGTCTCTTTGCCACGATTGCATCTAAAAAATTGTGGGTGCTACCAGAGTCGATGAGAACCACTACGTTGTTCTTCTTTATATGTCCTTTCAACTTTAGAGTCTGAGGTTGTGGTATACTTGTCATAGCTAATAGTAACACTTGCGGAATACTTCCGTCATCTAATTCTAGAGAGAATTCTGGGGCATCTTTTGTTTCCTCTATGTCAGAATCCTCACTGTTTGAATCATTAGTTGCTTCACAGTTATATAGGTTCTTTGATTCTTTTCCTTTAGCACACCTATGTTTAGGGTCCCACTTCTCGCCACAGCGTTTGCATTTGCCTTCTTTTATCCTTTGTATTTCCACATTAGATTTTTCACCTTCACGACGATGTGGTGAAACATATCTTGTATTATTTGAATCCACAGACTAGGGCATTCTTCGTCTCGAATACACTTTTTTTGGTTTTCACCATAGTATCTGTTCAAATTTATTTTCAGCAATTTTTGCTTTTCGTCTTGCTACTTCTATTGACGTAATGTCATGAAGCTCAATTTCTACTTGTAGATGAGTTTTAAGTCCGGAGATGTATGATTGAATTAGATGAGATTCTGATAACCCAGGTACTCGTGTTACTAAGGTCTCCCATTCTCGAGTGTACTCATCCACACTTCCTTTTTGTCGTAATTTGATGAGTGTTGAAAAGTACTCTTCTTCCCTTACACCTCAAAATCTTTTAAAGAATGCATCTTTAAATTTTCTCCAACTGAAGGCGATTGTCGTCTTCTTCCACCACATATACCAATTATATGCTTCTCCTTCCATTTTCATGGAAGCATGCCTAATCATTTTGTCATCATTGTCGATGTCATAAATCTCGAAGTATTCTTTTGCTTTATTCAACCACGCAAGTGTATCTAAAATTTGACAGGTTTATGTCTGAACAAGGATATACTAGATGTCACTCTAATCATTGTGTTTATCTCAAAAGGCAAAATGATGGCAGCTATATTATATTGTTATTGTATGTAGATGACATGCTTGTTGCAATTTCTAACATGCAGGAGATAAATGTGCTCAAAAGAAAATTGGCAAACTCATTTGCAATGAAGGATTTGGGTGTTGCAAAACAAATCCTTGGTATGAGAATAACCAAAGACAGGAAGAATCGCAAATTAACATTTTCTCAAAGTGAGTGCATAGAAAAGATGTTGAAAAGGTTTAATATGCAGAATGCAAAACTAGTTGGTATACCTTTGGCTAGCCATTTCAAATTAAGTAAGGAGGCGTGTCCCAAGACTCAGGAAGAAATGGCTCATATCTCTAAAGTTCCATATGCATCAGCAGCTGGAAGCTTAATGTATGCAATGGTCTGCACAAGGCCTGATATTGCACATGTAGTGAGAGTTGTAAGCAAGTACATGAACAATCCAAGAAAAGAACAATGGATGGCGATGAAGTGGATTCTCAGGTATTTGAGAGGTACCACAAATCAAGCATTATGCTTTGGTGGTTCAAACATTGCTCTACAGGGATATGTTGATGCAGATATGGTAGGTGATAAAGATAACAGGAGAAGCACTACAGGATATGTGTTTACTGTAGGTGGAACAGCTGTCAGTTGGGTCTCAAAACTACAAAGTGTTGTTGCACTCTCAACAACAGAAGCAGAGTATGTTGCTGCTACAGAGGCTAGTAAAGAAATGATTTAGTTACAAAGGTTTCTGGATGAATTGGGTAAGAAGCATGGGTTGGGCAGGTTATATAGTGACAGCCAGAGTGCCATACATCTTGCAAAGAACTCTGCATTCCATTCCAAGACTAAACATATATAGCTCAAGTATCATTTCATACGGTCAGCTTTGGAAAATGGACAGTTGAAGCTGGAAAATATACACACTAGCCAGAATCCTGCAGATATGTTAACAAAAGTTGTAACCAGGGAGAAACTGAGAATCTGCTTAGTTTCAATTGGTCTTCAAGTATGATGAAGAAGATGAGAAACAGCAAGGTCCAAAGTGGAGTCATTATCTAGCAAATGAAGCAGCGGTGGAGTTGTGATAATCAGTCTCCAAGTGGGAGATTGTTGGGTGTGGCACCTGATTATCTTCTGTATTCAAAGGTTTCAGCCAGATGTATACCCCAGGAAGACTGTACACCCCTCCACACAGGGGGGTGCGAGGGGGACTTGTCCTCCCCGCAGGGGTTCGAGGGGGCTAATCCCCCCCGACTAGGGGGTCCGGGGACCAGCAGTACCTCGGCGGGGGTTCAAGGCTGCCCCCGAAGCTAAAAATAGATGTAAAATTGCCTTGTAAAAGTCTAGTAATTTCTAGTCAATCTGGGCCATTCATTAGGCGGATGATCTGACGGTAGAAGTTATGTTTAGTTTAGGGTTTTTTTGCCCTATAAGGCAACCCCTCACTATATATGAGGGAATTGTATCGCATCTATGTATATTTGTATTCTAAGTGAGGAAGAGAGAGGAGATTGAGAGCGAAAAGGGTGTTACAGCGGATCTGTTGTAGGTTGTATCCCTTCAGTTTGCTACATAATATAAAAGGAAGGACTGGCTGTTTCTTTGTGGACGTAGCCCAAACTAGGTGAACCACGTATATCTGCGTCTCTCTTGTTTTATCCATTTTCTGTGTTTATATTTCTGCAATATTTTATGTGTTCCATTGCTCCGTAATATATAATTTTCTAACACACGCAACACTGTATTTTTCGTTCCCATCAAATTTAGGCATCTCGACTTTTGCCTTTCGTTGATATGTTGCTAACGGTGGAGTGAAAAGAGGGTGTTGACTGGTGAATGTATCCCAGAGTTGCTTATTTGAAAAGTCATGTTACTATTTCCTTGATGAGGAGTGGCTTATTTTTTCGGAGATTCTGCTTTTTCGTGAGAATCTACTGACTTTGTTGAATCTGATGAATTGTGCTCTTGATTACCTCCATCATCTTGGAATAGTTGTTCGGGTGCAACCTTCGTCCTTCCACACAAGATGTTCAACAATGCTAATGTCTGATTATGATTCATTTCGGATTGGATCTGGTTCTGCCCAAGTTGTAGTTCTATCTGATTTGTTGTATCCTGAAGCTTCTTGATATTGTCGGAATGTCCGATAAATTTACTCTCGAGATCGACTAATTTTTTGTTGAAATCATTGGAGTGGCTAGTAATCTTATTCTCCAAGTCAATCAATTTTTTGTTGAAATCAGCCATTGACATTGATGACATTGAACGAGTTTGTGGGGGTGTATATTTGTCCGCCAGCTTTTTAATTAATTAATCTTTTTTTAATTAATTATATATCTATAATATATGTATGTATGTATGTATGGATGTATATATATATACATAACATCATATATATACTATTATATATGTATGTATGTATATATATATACATCCATACATACATATATTATACACATATACATATATATAATATATATATATATATTATATATATATATATATATTATTATATATATTTATTAATTAATATTAGAACTGTATAACAAATAAATATAACTATATATACATATATAGACTATATGCAAATTAAATAACTAACAGAACGTGTTTGAAGGCCGAGAGAATGCGACACGTCTGTCGAGGTCAACGAATGACGGATCAGGTAAATGGAATAAGCCAGACAGATAGGACTAGGCGGTCGTGATAGAGAGTGGAAGGGAATGTTGGAAGATTGGTTGTGGCAGAGACAAACAACCACTGGGCGTGAGCAAAGATAACGGAGAGTGGGGGTCTGGCAGCACGGGAGTCGGGACCTGTCAAACCCTATAAAACGACGTTGGGAGCGCGATAGACGACGGTGTGGTTAGACGGGGAAAACAGATGCAACGGGCTGGCGATGGTGGATGACCACGGGAAACACGCAGAGAATGAAAGTGAACAACAACTGAATAGGTGAAAGTGGAATAGTGAGCAATAGCGGTTGGAAGCGATTTGTTGGTTGGAACGACCGCTCTAATACCAGATGAAGCACACAATTTTAGCTATTGACAGCCATGATAAAATATTTTATTAATAATTGAATATATGATGATTACATTTTGTGAGAGGCCCTGGCTATATATCGCCTTAGGTGCCTCTTGGTGAATGGGCATGATCTTTGATCATGCCCTTTGCCTAATAATCTATAACTAACTAATTTTTTACATAACAAAGAAGCATCAGTTGTAGGTCATACGCATTTCTGGAGCATAACACGCAGTCTAGGAGCCACCATTGCGCAGAAGGAGAATTCACTGGTCATTTGTAGAGCAAGGTTGTAGGGAAATTGTCCAGAGAAGCTACAGGAGCATCATTTCACCATTTTCAGGAGTGTAGAGAGCAACTACAGACAAGAGGTCCATCCCATACGCATCTCTCATTTCATCACACTCAAGACTGCATCATCTCCTCCATGACTACGCAGTCATTGGAGTGAGATTTGTTGGGGCAGCATTATCCCAAGGATTTGGAGTTAGGGAGCTGGGAGATCAATTGGAGGGTCATTTGAGGAGGATTGTTGGAGTTGGGAGTGCAGAGATTAACAAGATCAGTAATAGCAACATTATTCGTATTTGGAGGAGGATCAAGCCGTGAAGGGTCAATTTTGAAAGTTAGAACCAAGGGAAATCCTTTTTCGGTTTTTCTAGGTTTTGGGCAAGGATCACAATCCCAAATTCCTAGAATTTTTTGGGCACTCTAGAGTGGAAAAATCAAGGAGCAAAGTCAGGCAGCAGTGTATTTTTGGAGCAGCAGAGCAGTTTTCTGGAGGCGTTGGTTAATGCAGTCTTTGGGCTTTCTTGTACTCATCACCTGGTGCTTGTAGCTTGCCTTGTGCAAGCCCAAGTGCACTTTCTCCAACTCATTTGCACCACAACAGATATTATTAATAAAATTTGGCCAATTTGGGGATTTGCATAAATTTTTGGTTTATATGTATGCATTTCTATAATTTTATGTGTTATTTACTTTTGCATGTCTTTGTTATCATTGTAAAATTTCCACTAGGAATATTACAGTGGTATCAGAGCATGATCTTGGTCAGTTGTGGGAAAGCCAACAAGATCATGGGAGATCTGGTTGTGTATGCATTGTGATGGGTGAACCATAAACAAACCCATGGCTCAAGGGAGAGTGAGTAGCATTGAGGGAAAAATGACCCTCACCCACTTTGATCGCTGAGCTAGGAGTTATGTCAGAAAATGGGTACAAGAATTGGACACATATTTTTGCCTAAACCCGATGAGAGAGGCAAACGCTATTAGACATGCCACTTTGCATTTGGACGGATATGCTATGAAGTGGTGGTACCAAGGGTTGATCCCTTTGGGTCATGCACGTATCACATCCTACACAGAGTTCACACAAAGGCTCGTGGAGAAATTTCACTGAAAGGACACCAAATATCCTCAAAAGGAGCAGGTAGCACAGGGACAATTAGAGGATGACCTGTTGGTGTAGTTTTTATGCCTATTTCCTATACTTTATTTCCCCGGTTTTGATCCTCTTTCCCTCCAGGCCAATGAAACTTTACATGTTAATTGCATTTTCCTGAATCCTTATTATAAACAGCGTATTTTTCTGGCATGTTATTTTGCCATTTTTGCTGAATATAACGATGCAATATTCCTTTTTATGGCTAACTAGGGTAAGCATTGGAGAAGTCTTTTGGATCCTATCCTTTTTTTTCGAGTGTTGCTTGAGAGAACGAGGTTATGGAGTGAACAGGCACGCTGATCAGTCTAAGAGAAAGATGGAACGGATTGTTGTTACGCTATGTATGTTGTTATAGGTGTTGTTGTTACACCACGTGCTGTTACAGGTGACCGTTGTTACAACTCGAGTGTCGTTACAAAGTTGTTGTTACCCAATGATTGATGTTACATCCCAAAGCATCATTTGACCGCAAGATGCTGTTACACCGTAGCTGGAAAAGTCATGGGTACTATTCCACACAACAACTATTGGAAGTTATGAATTGTTTATTTAGAAAGTAACAAATCCAAGCAGTTGTGATCTTACCCAATGTATTTGAATAGCATCTGTATTTAGGAACTGGTTATAACAATTTATATTTTATGATCAGCATGAGAATCTCACAATTCTCATGACTGATCTATTCCTGATTTTGGGTATGTAATAACTATAACAGAAACTTAATCTCTCATGTATGGGGACGGCATAGAGAACATTGTTATTTTGATCTTGTAACTTTTAATTGTTTTTAATATCAAAGACAATGCGGTGATGTTGTTACTGTTTCTAAGTTGATTCTTTAACTAATCTCGTGTTCATTCCTGTGCCCCTGCTAGGGAGGAAGGACCCTCCTCTTTAGCAGGGACTGCAGCGGTAGAGTAGTTGTACATTATTGTTTCTTTCCTTTATTGTTTGTATGGTTTTCTGTTGTCGTTGTATAATTTGTAGAATATATCTGCTTCAGTTCCAGAATTATGTTATGTTGTTACACCAATTTGATTAGTAGTATTGTAGTTGACCAGCTGGTGTAGTTATTAGTATAGTGTGTGGCGCGCCCTTTCTCTGGTAATCGTGAAGTGTGATTTCATTTCTGTAGAGTGTTTTAACTTATGCATAAATGATTTAATTTATGCAATTGATTCAGCAGCATTCTTTACTGTTTTCTATTTTCATTATTGGCTGTAGTGTATCGGCACAGATAATGCAAACTCCATTGAAATAGAAGACCTACCCTGGGTTGACAATTAAATGGTTGCAGTCTTGGTCAATTAGGATTGATTAAAAGAGCACTACATTTTGGCGTCGTTGTCAGGGATGGCAGTTGACAATACAGTCAGCGAAGTTGTTTGTTTGATGATAAAGTGTTCCTAGTCCACAATCATTGGGTGATAGGGCGAGAGGTGAGAACCTGCGCATCGCTCTAATATACCTAGGCAAGCTCACTGTCGTGATCACTAAGGCACTTAGGGTGTGGCATTTTGGTGTTTTCTTAAAAGCTTGTCATTAGCTCTTCAGTTGTTGGGCAGTGAGACGAAAAATAAGAACATGCACATAGCCCTGACATACCTAGGCGAGCTCACCACTGTTGAAGACTGAGACACTTAGGGTGTGAATCAATACAGATAGGGTCCATGTGTGCAACTGTAGGAATTATAGAAATACCAAAAATACCCCCACTCTAATTAGTCACACGAAAAACGGGTCGTAAAAAGAAAAGGAAGAGTGTAGATTTGGGAAGGAAAACATTTATCCATGCACTGATTTCAAAGGCAGAAAAAGAACAGTCAAGTTCTCAAAAGGACGCAAGGAAAACAGGGCCACAAAAAGCTAATACTCCCATAACAAGGACAAAAACCTCTAATTCCTCTGTCTCGGGGCCGTACCATTCTAAAGCTAGCGAAAACACTCCCAAGATTAAGCATCCAATTCAGGAACAACAGGGGAAAGCTAGTAACCAGAACCTTAGGACTAAGGGAAAAGGGGAAACTGAAGGGGGCATCAAAAACCTATTGGTTTATCAATATCCAAATTCAAGCAGCGCAGTGAAACAGCTAGCCCTGAAGTCGCCTAAGCCACCAATTTCACCTATAAGACAATCACAAGAACAGTTTGAAGAACGTCTATTACAGCAAGGATTAGAAGGGTTAACAATGGGGGACAGGTTAACAATGGGGGACAACAATAACAACAACACTAAAACAAATGCTAATGTCACCACCTTTGAGTTCCCAATTGGGGATATCAAAGGGGAGGCTCCCATGAAAAATATTCCTTTATCATCCTTACCATCTTTTCAAGGAATGACTATAGAAGACCTTGACACCTTTTTATTTGAATTTGATGTCTTATGCAGGAGTTATGACTATGTTTCAAATGCTCAAAAATTAAAATTATTTCCTGCAGAACCAGGGACTTAAGAAAGGAAGTATTCAGGATGACACAAAAGGAGGATGAAAGCTTGGAAGACTACATAGAGCAATTTCATTATAATTTCCAGAGGTCTAAACACAGTGATCTAGATCACGAGATTTTGAAGACCATATTTATAAGAGGAATGAGAGACAACTGCCTTGATACCCTGAATCTACTAGGAAAAGGGGACATATCTCAAGAACCATTCGCCAAAATTGTAAAGCTTTGTCTAAGATGCTCTAGAGGTTCGTCGAAGGGAAGAAGCAAAATCTGACATGCCTCTACCCAAATACAAAAATATGCAAGTGGAGGAGTAACCAGAGAAGAGATCGGGAATTTATTTGAAAATTTCAAAACCGACATCCTCAATACTCTATCTGCCCAAATAACAACAGCACAGATCAAGAAGACACAAGGAGAAGTTGATACACCTCTGCATGTGTTCTGTCTGAATTGTCGAAAGAAACATCCCTTGAGGGAGTGTGAAATGAACAACATCAGCTTGTGCAATATTTATGAGCTGGAACATTCTACAGGTCAATGTTCGGAGCTTCCCAGACTGAAAGCAATAGTTAGAGAGTCGAGTGAAAAAGTTCAATCCTCTTATTTCATCGCACCTAGGAGACCATGGCAGCCATGACCTCCAAGTATGTCCCAAGAATTTTCTTCTTTTAATTCGTGGAATAATGCATATAACGCTCAGCGATATCCATGGCAATACTCTGCTCCTTCTCTAACATAGTTTCCTTCGCCCTGGATCCAGTGGTCCCCCTCTCCATCTATTCAATATCCTCCATCTCAACCATATCCTTGGAATCAGAATTGGAGGGGGAATGCCTAGAGTACAGCCCCAACTGGATTACCAATGCAACAGCAACTACAATTGCCCCCTTTCCAAACTCTTGTTCCTACACCGCCTGTGCGACCCCAACTACTTGTGCAACCTAACCCTAACCCGAATAATAAAGCAGCCCAGAGCATAGAGGCTCCGACTACCTTCCAAACTTACCTTATCACTCTCATTGGACTTAATGAAATTCAACTACAGTCGGGTAAGGTAATTAAACCAAATCACTCCCCTATCATTACCGAGGAGGAATGTGAACCTTCCAAAGGAGGTACAGTAGATCTTGAGGCGGTTGTTACACCTGTAACAGCTGATACAGAGCAAATTGTTACGTCTGTAACAACCAACTTGAGAAGAGCTATTACTCTTGTAACAACCAACTCGAGTAAGGTTGATACACCTGTAGCAGCCAATTCGACTGTTATGACTCAGGATCCTCCATATCCTCAGAGATTAACTGAGACTGGAATGACCTCACAACCCGAATCTGATTTCCTTAGGGAGTTGCAAAACCTACATGTACGAATTCCTCCGCTGCAAGCTCTTAAAGAAGTACCTATTTATACCAAAACAATACGAGATTTGTGCATTAAGAAACCTGGAAGGAAGCCTAAAGACCCTGCTACCATACACATGATGGGGAAATTGTCTAAATTAATGACTGCTCAGCCTCTTCTAACCAAGTATAATGATCTAGGAAACCCTATGGTTACTGTCTATATTAATGACCATCCCATAGCTAATACATTGATTGATCTTGGGGCTACCATTAATGTGATGACAAAGGACTTCTTTACTACCCTGGGGCTACATGGGCTTACACGTACGCCTATTGTACTTGAATTAGCAGATAGGTCCCGTGTTAAACCCAAGGGGGTATTAGAAAACATAGCAATCACAATAGCTTCCTGAAGGTATCCGGCTGACTTTCTTATCTTACAAACTAAATCCAACCTAGGAGGACATCCTTTGATTTTAGGGAGACCCTGGCTGGCCACTGCAAATGCATTTATAGGATGTAGTTCTGGATCTATGATGATTTCAGATGGCCAAGCTACAAAGAACCTTAACCTTTACCCCCCAAAACCAAATATGGATTTGAACAATCCCTGGTGGGATGAATTTGAACTCGAGTCAGATCTTTCCCTATCGCTCCTCACTCTGGGAAAAGCCTAGTATTTCAAGGATGAGACAAAAGATGATATCATTAATGGCTTTATTAGTAACTCGCTTTTGTCGCTTCTATTGAAAATGCAAAAGGGGAAGAGGAGGTAGAAGATATAAACTTCGAACAAATGAGAACCACTCTGCATACTTACAGTAGTCCAGTGGAAATAGAACCAGGAAAGTATCTAAACATTAACCCCAACCTAACTGCTAAGAAAAACAAACTGTTGTTACAACTGTTACAGAAATACAAGAAGGCATTTGCATGGGGCTATACGGATATGAAAGGGATTCATCCCAACCTATGCACTCACCACAATTATTTGAAAGATGGCTGCAAACCAATTAGACAACCGCAGCACCGCATGAACCCTGCACTGAAGGCAATAGTGAAGGAAGAATTACAAAAACTCCTGAGTGCTAACTTTATTTATCCGATATCTGACAGTTGTTAGTAAATTATATATTACAGAGCAATGGAACACATAGAATATTGCATAAATATAAACATAGGAAACGCATAAAACCAGAGAGACACAGATATACGTGGTTCACCCAGTTTGGGCTATGTCCACGGAGAAACAACCAGTCCTTCCTTTTATATTATCCAACAAACTGAAGAGATACAACCTACAGCAGATCCACTGTAACACCCTCTTCTCTCTCAATCTCCTCTCTCTTTCTCACTCAGAAACAATCTACATAGCGCAAGACATTACCTCAATAATAGTCAGGAGTTCGCTTCTAGGGCAAAAAAAATCTAAATAACATAAACTGCTACCATCAGATTCCGCCTAATGAACGGCCCAGATTGACTAAAAATTACTATACTTACAGGCAATTTTACAATCTATTCTAGCTCAAGGCGCTACCCCCAAGACTCCCCGCCAAGGGGCTCCCCAAAAATCGCAGTCGCCCCCCCCCCACCCTTGTCCCCCTGCAGCGAATATTTTATAGGCGGCGTTGCCGCCCCATTTTGAACTGGGGTCCAATGTGGCGATACCTTTAAATACATAAGATAATCAGGCTCCACACCCAACAACATCCCACTTGGAGACTGATTATAGCAACTCTACCGCTACTTCATTTGCTAGACAATGACTCCTCTTTGGACCTGCCTGTTTCTCATCTTCTTCATCATACTTGAAGACTAATTGAAACTGAGCATATTCTCAATTTCTCCCTGGTTACAACTTTTGTTAGCATATCTGCAGGATTCTCGCTAGTGTGTATCTTTTCCAGCTTCAACTCTCCATCTTCCAACACTGATCGTATGAAATGGTACTTGAGCTGGATGTGTTTAGTCCTAGAATGAAATGCTGAGTTCTTTGCAAGATGAATGGCACTTTAGCTATCACTGTATAACATGCCCATATCATGCTCCTTACCCAATTCACCCATAAACCTTTGTAACCAAATCATTTCTTTACTAGCCTCTGTAGCAGCAACATACTCTGTTTCTGTTGTTGAAAGTGCAACAACACTTTGGATTTTTGAAACCCAACTGATAGTTGTTCCTCCAACAGTAAATACATATCCTGTAGTGCTCCTCTTATCTCTATCACCTGCCATGTCTGCATCAACATATCCCTGTAGAGAAATGTTTGAACCACCAAAGCATAATGCTTGATTTGTGGTACCTTTCAAATATCTGAGAATCCATTCACTGCCATCCAATGTTCCTTTCCTGGATTGTTCATGTACCTGCTTACAACTCCCACTGCATGTGCAATATCAGGCCTTGTGCAGACCATTGCATACATTAAGCTTCCAACTGCTGTTGCATATGGAACTTTAGACATATAATCCATGTCTTCTTGGGTCTTTGGGCACATTTCCTTACTAAGTTTGAAATGGCTAGCAAAAGGTGTACTAACTAGTTTTGCATTGTGCATATTAAATCTTTTCAACACCTTTTGTATGTATTCATTCTGAGACAATGTTAATTTACGATTTTTTCTGTCTCTAGTTATTCTCATACCAAGGATTTGTTTTGCAGCTCCCAAATCCTTCATTGCAAATGAATTTGCCAATTTTCTTTTGAGCACATTTATTTCCTGCATGTTAGATCATGCAACAAGCATGTCATCTACATACAATAACAATATAATATAGCTGCCGTCATTTTTCTTTTTCAGATAAACACAATGATCAGAGTGACATCTAGTATAACCTTGTTCAGAAATAAACTTGTCAAATTTTAGATACCACTACCTTGGAGCCTGTTTTAAGCCGTACAAGCTCTTCTTCAACCTGCACACTAGTTTCTCCTTCCCTTTCACTTCATATCCTTGTGGTTGTTGCATATATATATGTTCCTCCAAATCCCCATGGAGAAAGGTTGTCTTTACATCTAACTGCTCAAGATGAAATCTTCAACTGCTACTAGACTTAAAATAGTTCTGATTGAAGTCATTTTAACAACAGGAGAAAATATTTCATCAAA
>APFE031395081.1:343417-359604 GCA_000404065.3 Pinus taeda
TTTCTTTCCTGTCTCAATCTCAACCAAAGCTTTCCATTTCTTAAACGTATCAAATACATCGGATTTATTCTTAATACAATAAATCCAAGTTTTTCTAGTTGCATCGTCAATAAAAGTAACATAATAACGAGAGCCACCGAGAGATGATACCTGAGCAGGTCCCATACATCTGTATGCACAAGCTCCAATTTTTCATTCTTCTTTTCTTTCCCAACTCTGAGAAATCTGACTCTCTTCTGTTTTCCATAAATGCAATTCTCACAGAAGTCCAAATCAACATTCTTCAAACCCGGGAACAAATTCCTTGAGTGAAGAATCTTCATACCTTTTTCACTCATGTGTCCAAGCCTATGATGCCATAATGCTGCATCTGCTCCTTTTGAAGTTAAAGCATTAACAGAGTTAGAAATACCATTGCATAAATACAATGTACCAACCTTTTCGCCTTTTGCTATTACCAGGGCTCCTATGGTGACCTTCCAAGCTTTATCTGTGAAATTTGTCACACAACCTTCACCGCCTAACTGCCCTATTGAAATCAGATTTTTCTTTAGATCTGGAACATGCCTTACCTCCTTTAGTAGCCATTGCTTTCGATTCTACTGTTTTACAAGAACCTTACCCATTCCAACAATTTTAGAGGGTTTATCATCACCCAAACGAACTTGTCCAAAATCTCCTTGAACATAGTCATGAAAGTATTTCTTATCAGGTGTGGCATGGAATGAGGCCCCTGAATCTACCACCTAGGAATCAGTAATTTTTCGAAAGAAAGAATCAAAGCATCTTGTAACACCTCACCTGTCACATTTGCTTCATGATTGTTTTCTTGTTGTGCATCTACTTCCTTTCCCTTCCGAGATCTACAGTCTTTCTTTAGGTGTCCTTTCTTTCCGCATTTCCAGCAGACTATCCCCGATCTGGACTTGGATCTGCCTTTCCTTGATTTACTGCGATATCCTGAGCTCTTTCCTCTTTCCATTTTTCTTCCTCTAGACTTTGCACTCAAAACATTACCCGATGTCTCACCAGAGCTTTTCCGTCGCATTTCCTCACTAAGGATAGCACCGACAACATCATCAAACTTTAAAGTACTAGATCCAGAAACAAAGTTACTAATGGCCATTACTAAACCATTCCAACTTTCCGGCAATGAGCACAAGAATAACAAAGCTCTAACTTCATCATCAAAGTTTAACCCTACAAAACTTAACTGACTTGTAACAGTATTAAAATCATTTAAATGGTCTACAACATATCCACCTTCTGACATCTTCATATTAAATAAACGCTTCATAATAAATACCTTATTTGAGCCCGAGGGTTTTTCATATAGTTTCGCCAACACCTTAATCAAACCCTCTGTCGTTGTTTCCTTCGAAATGTTGAAGGCGACTGACGCTGCAAGGCACAACCGTACTATTCCGAGTGCCTTTCTATCAAGAAGGTTCCATTTTTCATCTGTCATACCCGTCGGCATCTTTGTTTTTCCGCCCAATGGTAGGTATAGATCTTTCTGATACAGAGAATCTTCCATATCGAGAAGTTTCGGCCATTAAATTTCTCGACCCTAAACTTACCATCTTCCGCCATTGCTCCCACTCGAAAGAGAAACCCTTCTTTCCTGCGACTTTATCAACCAAATAGAACTTGGCTCCGATACCAGTTGTTAGTAAATTATATATTACAGAGAAATGGAACACATAGAATATTGCATAAATATAAACACAGAAAATGCATAAAACCAGAGAAACACAGATATACGTGGTTCGCCCAGTTTGGGCTACATCCACAGAGAAACAACCAGTCCTTTTCTATTATCCAGCAAACTGAAAAGACACAACCTACAGCAAATCCGTTGTAACACCTTCTCTCTGAATCTCCTCTCTCTTTCTCACTCAGAATACAGATCTACATAGACGTAATACAATTCCCTCATATATAGTGAAGGGTTGCCTTCTAGGGCAAAAAACCCTAAATTAAACATAACTTCTACCATCAGATCTCCGCCTAATGAACGGCCCAGAATGACTAGAAATTACTATACTTTTACAAGGCAATTTTACATCTATTCTTAGCTTCGAGGGCGCTGCCCCTGAAACCCCCTGCCAGGGGGGCTCTCCAAAAGTCGCAGCCGCCCCCCCCTGGACCCCCCCTGCAGCGAATATTTTACAGGCAGCGTTGCCACCCCATTTCGAACTGGGGTCCAATGTGGCGATACCTTTGAATACAGAAGATAATCAAGCTCCACACCCAACAACAGTGAGTGCGTGTCTCTGCTTGTCATTGTCCCTAAGAAGAATGGCAAGTGGAGAGTCTGTGTGGATTACAAAGAGCTCAATAAGCCACTCAAAAGGACCATTTTCCTTTACCATTTATAGATTAGGTCCTTGACACCCTTTCTGGGAAAAAGTTTTTTTCATTTTTAGATGGGTTTAGTGGCTACAACCAGATACAGATTGCCCCCGAAGATCAGGATAAAACAACCTTTACTTGCCCTTGGGGAAGTTTCGTATACAGAGTACTCCCTTTTGGACTCTGTAATGCGCCAGCAACTTTTCAAAGGGCAATACTAGAAAAAAAATTTGATTTGGTAAATGGCTGCCTTGAAATCTTCATGGACGATTTTACACCTTATGGTGATGCCTTTGAAACAGCATTAGCTAATTTAGAAAAAGTGTTGGAACATTGTGTACAGACTAATGTTGCATTGAGCATCGAAAAATATCACATGATGATGACTGAAGGGATAGTGCTGGGACACTACATTTCTGCTGATGGGATCAAGGTAGACCCTGCTAAAATAAAGGTAATTCTAAAAATTCCAACTCCCATGACGCAAAAAGAGGTACGTAGTTTCTTGGGACATGCAGGGTATTACAAAAAGTTTATAGAGAATTTATCAAAAATTGCATCGCCATTGTTTTCTTTACTTATGAAAGATGTCGACTTTTTGTGGACAGGAAAGTGTGAGCAGGCCTTTTTGAAACTGAAATGTTGTGTATTAGCAGCTCCAGTTTTGCGTGGACTAATTGGGACTACCGTTTTACATAGATATAGATGCATATGATATTGTTGTAGGTGTTGTTTTGGGCCAACTGGAGGATAGGAAACCTTATGCTATTTGTTACATAAGCAAGAATTTGACTCTGGCTAAGCTCAATTACATAGTGACTGAGAAGGAATTCTTAGCAGTAGTGCATGTCATTAATAAATTTCGACATTATATCACTAGGTATCAAGTATTTGTACACACTGACCACTCTTCCATTCATTTTTTAATGAATAAACCAATTACCAATGGTAGAATTACACGTTGGTTATTGTTATTATAGGTATTTGATATCACAATTGTAGATAAACTTGGAAAAGATATTATAGTAGTTGTTTTTCTTTTTAGGTTAACTATTGATGACAATTGCATTTCTACTAAGGACTCTTTCCCTGACGAGTATCTATTTGTTATTTCTACTTACTCACCATGATATGCGGATATAGCCAATTATCTTTCTGCAGGGAAGTTTCCACAATACTTGTCCTCCAAGGTAAAGAGAAAGATCATACAGCAGAGTGCTACTTATACTTGGATAGATGGGAATCTCCATCACACTGGACCAAATTTTCAGATCAAACGTTGTGTTAGGGAAGATGAGATCTTTGACATCTTTAAGGCTTGTCACGTGGAACCTTGTGGAGGGAACTTCGAAGACAAGCAGACAAGATACAAAGTCCTATCGACATAATATTATTGGCCAACAATATTTCAGGATGCCAAGAAGTTCGTAAAAAGATGTGATAGTTGCCAAAAGATGGGCCAACCGCTGCAATCAGATACGATGTCGTTACTGCCTCAAATAGTCTTAGAACCTTTTGAGAAATGGGCCTTGGATCTGTGGGACCAATTAATCCTTCATCCAGACATAACTCTTACATCTTGGTCTGCACTGACTATGTCACAAAATGGGTTGAGGCAAAAGCACTAACCAGAGCCACGGAGCACATTGTTTCAGACTTCCTGTTTGAAGACATCTTTGTCCGTTTTGGAATACCCAAGGAGATAGTGACAGATGGAGGGCCCCAATTTACATCCCATATGATCCAAAAGTTGGTTGAAAAATATAAAATCCATCATAGAATCACAACACCTTGTCATCCACAAGCGAATGGCCAAGTGGAAAGCACCAACCAAGTCATTGAGGGGATTCTTACCAAGAATGTGGGCTGATAAACTTCCATAAGTGTTGTGGGCATATAGAACTACGTGGAGGAATACTATGAGATTCTCACCATATGAACTTGTGTATGGTAAAAGACCATTATTCCCTATTGAGTTCGAAATCAAGACATTGAGAACAACATTGCAGGTGAATTTGGATCTGGCTACAGCACAAAAGCAAAAGTTGAACCAGCTCAATGAATTGGAGGAGAAATGGCTGGCAGCTATCTAGCAAACAGAGATTATCCAGCAATAGAGAGCTAAGTGGCATGACAGGTTCATCAATAAGAAGAAGTTTCAGAAAGGAGATTGGGCTCTCTTATATGATTCAAGATTCAAAGACTTCAAGGGTAAGCTTTGCACCAGATGGCTAGGTTCTTATGAGGTAGATGCAGTCTTTCACAATGGGACTGTGAATTTGGTTACCATTGACGGTGTGAGGACACCATTGCTTGCAAATGGGCACTGTCTTCAGTTATATCATAAACCCGCTTCAAAAGATTCATTTATTAACATTGTCATGAATTCGAATCTTCAGATTACAAGAGCAGGGGAAAACCCCCTTGTGCTACCAAAATTCTAATTTTTCAATAAGTGTAACAGCGGAAAACCAACCTCTGTCAGTGGTTGTTACAACTACTAAAAAAAACAAAAAATAAATATATATATATATATATTATAAATAATATAAATTAAAAACAAAATAAGGGAATAAAACAATCTGACTGTGAAAACCTCTTTTGGTCGTAGACAGACAATTTTGTAACATTGAAAACCACTTTGCGCAGTTGTTACACACTCTTAACAGCGTTTGTTATTTCAAACATATCTTACAATAATGTTGTTACATGACTGTTTTAATTCTTTACTTTTATCTTTTGTGGAAACCAATAATACATAACAATCGTCTTGGTTGTTACATCTGTAATATATAATAATAAAAAATAAAAATAAAACAAAAATAAGGAAATAAAACAATCCGGCTTTGAAAAGCTCTTTCGGGTGCAGACAAACAATTTTTGTAACAGTTGAAAACCACTTTGTGGTAGTTGTTACACACTCTGTAACAGCATTTGTTATTTCAAGCATATCTTACAATAATGTTGTTACACAACTGTTTTAATTCTTTGCTTTTATCTTTTGCGGAAACCAATAATACATAACATCAGCCTTTGTTGTTACATCTATAACAGTCGACGACTTCTAGAAATAATCCAAGTAAATTATTTATTGTGAGACATAGCAAGCATCACCATGATTCGGGAGCAGTTGCCTTGACCACCATAATTAAATTCACGCACCTCGTCACCAATGTTTTCTCTCCACGTCACACCAGGTACGTCATGAAACAGTAATATCATTATCCTCTTTTATTTAGTAATTATGGCAATCTAACGCCATATCCCTTTTGACGGTCGAGGTCGGTTGTCACATTTAAGGCTGGGGGGGGGCAAATTACATGATGACATGACCTTTGCATGACCTATGAGCATTTAAAAAACTGAAACTAAAGTATGATGATCTTGTAATCATTATCACTTAATGCTCGATCATGCCAAAAAGGGAATTTTACCTCAGACTAGACCTTCCATAACTTAGCATTAATAAGGAAACGTTATTGCGCAGTATAAATCCTGATTTGAAATTCCTGCCTGCGTCACCCTACCATTTACCCACTGCTGAAGCGTTGCATCCTCATTCAAAGCTCTCAGACAGAAGTGAAGAAGAACAGTTGCAGAGCTAGAACAGCTGAGCATTGTGCTGACTGCTTCCGAATTTCTCGAGGAGGAGAAGAGAGGAGAACAGAATTGAAATTGTGTAGCAATGGGTAGGGCAGCAATTCAACATGAACCAGGATCAACAGAGGCATTGGAAAACTGCCCCGAAGCATGCCAAATTTTTAAAGACACGGGTTGGTTTGAGTTTTTCCAAAGGCTGGAAGGATCAGAAGGGGTAATCGCTATGGAATTTGCAAATAATTTAAAGAGGAATCAAACGGAGGTTAGGGGATTAAAGCTGGAAGTTACAGAAGAGGTAATTGCCCGTGTGACGGCATTACCAACAGAGGGTAAAAGGTGGTTTAACAGAAAAATTAATGACCCCTCCTTGAAGGAGGATTTTCTCCAAGAGGAGGAACGGTTGGTGAAGAAAGGAAGGGGGAATTGACAAGTTGTCACTTCCCCAGCCATGGGTCGATGTTTCCCTTTACCTCATCAAGTATATCACCTATGAGGGAAGGGCAACAATTGTATTCAATTACCACTTTCCATTGTTAAATCACCTCCTACATTGACAGTTGATAAACCTCCCATATTTTTTGCTAAAAAATATCACGCATATGGCCGTGACCAAGAAAACAGATGCTCATCCAGAGACTTGAATCACAACCCATGGCCTCATCAAGCTAATTGTGCTAGACGCCCTAAGTCACCAGGGCAGGAGTTGGGATTAATTCATGAGAAAGAAAGCTATGACTACCCACGGGAAGCTCCGGCGGAAACCAAGGAGCAGCCCCAGCCCTCAAAAGTAAGGGCTGGAAAGAGACCAGTTGACAAGCCAAAAAATATCACGCATATGGCCATGACCAAGAAAACAGATGTTCATCCAGAGACTTGAATCACAACCCATGGCCTCATCAAGCTAATTGTGCTAGACGCCCTAAGTCACCAGGGCAAGAGTTGGGATTAATTCATGAGAAAGAAAGCTATGACTACCCACGGGAAGCTCCGGCGAAAACCAAGGAGCAGCCCCAGCCCTCGAAAGTAAGGGCTGGAAAGAGACCAGTTGACAAGCCAATTGGTGATAAGCGGCTGAAACAGAGAATAAGGGTTAGTGGGCACCCAGTGTCCCCATCCATATCTAAGAAAAACAAGACGTCAGCAAGGGAGGAAGATGAAGAGCAGGTTCGGCAGGAGGAACCTTCCTCACCAGGTAAGAACGAGACCCAATCCTTGCTGCTTAAAATTGAAAGTTTAGAAAGAGAAAATGAAAAACTAAGGAAGCAATTAGCAGAGGATAAGGTAGAGGCAAGGGCCCCAAATAGACACTTTGGTTGAGGCTGTAGATAGGGTCGGGGAGGAAAATGTTCCGGGTGCTGTGTGCACGGCCTATGCTAAGGAGCTAGTGGCAGCGGGTTATATAGTCTGTGCAGTGGACACCATTTCGAGGGAAACATAAAATGAGTCTTGGGAAGATGACGCACAAAAACTCATTAAAAACGTTGTTGTTACACAAGAACCAGCAGCTGAGATGAAGCATTCCACAGAAAGTAATTTGGTAGCTGATACATAGGAACCCTTGGTTGACACTGCTGTTACACAAGAACCAGCAATGGAAACAGAAGCTAACCAAGGGGAAAAAGAAGAAGTTGATATACATGAACCTGTGGTTGACACTGCTGTTACACAAGAACCAGCAGTGGAAACAGAAGTTAACCAAGGGAAAAATGAGACACAAGAACCTGTGGATGACACTGTTGTTACACAAGAACCAGCAGTGGAAGCGGAAGCTAACCAGAGAGAAAAAGAAATTGTTACACAAAAACCCATTGATAACGTTGCTATTACACAAGAACTAGCAGTCAAAATGGCGCAGTTTCACCCTCGAGAGGTTGTTACACCTTCAATTATTAGTGCATGTGGGAGAACATCGGGTCCTAATGAAGGATGATGTCCCGAAAGAATGTTGTTGATACCAGAGTTACAGAAATGGAAGCAGCAAGCGCTCTCTCTACAAGAGGGAATGATCTCGCTCAAGGTACATAAAAAGATAATGGATTCACTCAGGGAGAAATGGTTAAAGGAAGAGTGGGAGAGAGAATGGGAAGAGCAAAGGCATAAGGAAGCTATGAAAAAGAAAGACAAACAACTGCAGTTGTTACAGCAGCAGGTTCTAGATCTCAAAAATGATAAGACAAAGCTTCATGAGCTTGCCTTGAACCTACTAGGATGCAGGCGGCCTTCCCCATCATATCTAGTGTTCCTATGGGAACGTTATTATTTGTTTCAATTAAAAACAGCGTTTGAAAACAGACCTTATTTGGGTTCTTCTACCCGTACTTTTCTTGAAATTTTTCATACTTGTGATTTTGATGAACAGAGCTTACTTTGTGAGTTGTTTTTACATAACATAATGTGTGAATATGTCAGTACAAAGATGGTGGCAAGTGTTTTCTCCTATATGGTGAATTTGCAATTGCGAGCCTTCCTTTCTTTTATGAGGAATCAAATCGAATGGCATCTGGCCATGAAATCAGCTGCGACCAATGAAGAAAGGGCAGCATTATGGATCAGGGAAGAACCAGGAATGGTTAATGAACTAAGACGTGAGTTTAAGTTGTTCCTAAGTACCCGAGAATCAGGTAATAGTTAGCCACTTACAGAAAAAGGATTGTGGGGATTTGCCTCAATTTGTATGCACAAATGAAAAGTCGAGCACTAACAGGGTGCCTTAAGTGCATCGAGGCCTGTAGTGTTGGATTACAAGAAGGAGATCATTTTGAGTTCAGGAATTTTGTGGTTGTTGTTACACCAGTACCCGAATATGCCCGGGTGGTGCAGACATTGGGAGCCTTCTGGATCGGACTTAGATTCAAATTTCCTTTGATTTGGTTACCGGTGGAAGAATACCAGTCGGATTACCACTTATGCGACTATGAAGAAGAATCCTGGTCGCGTAGCTGATGGCTACTCAGGGGTACAGGTCTCCTGGTGAAGACATTGTTAGTACCTATATTTTAACAAACTTGCATCGGAGGTATAGTAGGAGAAGTTGAGGTTTTGCATGGGGACATGCAATTGCTTCAGTTGGGGGGAGATGTTGGGTGTAGTTTTTATACCTATTCCCTATACTTTCTTTCCCCAGTTTTGATCCTCTTTCCCTCCAAGCCAACAAAACTTTACATGTTAATCGTCTTTTCCTTATTATAAACAGCCTATTTTGTCGTCATGTTATTTTGCCATTTTTGTTGAATATAACGATGCAATATTCCTTTTTATGGCTAATTGGGGTAAGCATTGGAGAAGTCTTTTGAATCCTCTCCTTTCTTTTAGGTGTTTCTTGTGAGAACGAGGTTATGGAGTGAACAGTCTCACTGATCGATCTAAGAGCAAGATGGAACATATTGATGTTACACTTTATATGCTGTTACAGGTGTTGTTACACCACGTGCTGTTACAAGTGACCATTGTTACACCTCAGGTGTCGTTACAAGGTTGTTGTTACCCAGTGATTGTTGTTACACCCCAAACCGTCATTTGACCGCAGGATGTTGTTACACCGTAGTTGGAAAAGTCGTAAGTACTATTCCACGCAATAGCTATTGGAAGTTATGAATTGTTTATTTAGAAAGTAACAGATCCAAGCGGTTGTGATCTTAACCAATGTATTTGAATAGCATCTATATTTAGGAACTAGTTATAAGGATTTCTATTTTATGATCAACGTAAGAATCATGAGATTCTCATGACTGATCTATTCCTGATTTTGGATATGTAATAACTATAAGAGAAACTTAATCTCTCATGTATGGGGACGGCATAGAGAGCACTGTTATTTTGATCTTGTAACTTTTAATTGTTTTTAATATCAAAGACATTGCGATGATGTTGTTACTGTTTCTAAGTTGATTCTTTAAGTAATCCCGTGTTCATTATTGCGCCCCTGCTAGGGAGGAAGGGCCCTCCTCTTTAGCAAGGATTGCAATGGTAGAGTAGTTGTACCGTGTTGTTTCTTTCCTTTATTGTTTGTATGGTTTTCTATTGTCGTTGTATAATTTGTAGAATATATCTGCTTTGGTTCCACAATTATGTTATGTTGTTACACCAATTTGATTAGCAGTATGGTAGTTGACCAACTGGTGTAGCTATTAGTACAGTGTGTGGTGCGCCCTTGCTCTGGTAATCGTGAAGTGTGATTTCATTTCTATAGAGTGTTAATGATTTAATTTCTGCAACTGATTCAGCGACATTCTTTACTGTTTTCTATTTTCATTCTTGGTTGTAGTGTATCGGCACAGACAGTGCAAACTCCATTGAAATAGCAGACCTACCTTGGGTTGACAATTCAATGGTTGCAGTCTTGGTCAATTAGGATTGATTAAAACAGCCCTACAAGACCATGACACATTTCTGGTGGTGGAGGTCGGGCTTTAGATGTCAGAAACTCGAGGAGGTTGAGCAGGAGGGCACGCAGGATGGTGAGGGGCACATTGATGTACCCAGTATGGCACAAGAGTCACCATTATTGGAGACTTCTCTGATAGCACTAGTTGACACCTTGACGAAGAGAGTAGATCATACACCTATAGAGCCATCTAATGATGTGGTGTCCGTCGTTGATGAGGTGCCATCCGTTGCTGAGGTATCCAGGACCATGTCCGAATTTTCAGGTGAGGGCAACCCACAGCAGATTAGGGAGGTGCAGGGAGACACATCCATTAGTGAGGTGATGATAGGCACAGAGGTACCCAAAGTCATGATAGAGTTCTCAAACAACAGCTACCTACAACAGCATGGAGAGCACCTTGAAGAGCGTGAGCTAGATGAGAATGTTATGCTCGATGAGTTACTTTTGGAGGGACAACTTGGGACTCTTGTTATGCCCATGGTAGAGGAGGATGGGCAATCATTTGTGAGACCTCCCATCTACGGGGAGCAGATAGATGCCCAAGCAGCCAGCAGAGTTGCAGTACTTCGAGTCACTAGCCCTCTTTAGGCTTACATAGATGGGGCCTGCAGTATTGCTAGGTTACCTCTACACGTTGGAGGGAGATTGGTTGGGTTAGCTAGACAGGTCGTATTATGTATATGATGACCGAGCTAGTGAGACGAGGTGACATGAGTTACGTAGGGCGCAACACTCATATGATGGACTTGCTACGTACATGGAGACTCTCGCATTTGATCTCTTTCATGGGGTTGGGTGGCATGAGGTATTGAGTTGGTACCTGATAGGGCTGACTAGGTTTTTTGATACATCCATGGTCAGGAGCATAGCTCAGTAGGAGTCATGGTTTTCTAGAGGGGCTCGGGGGTTGGATCATCGTTGGGACCCAGGTGGCACTCCCCACCACTCCATGGATTGGTTCAGCCAGGGTAGTAGCAGGATGGTGGATCTAATGATTGGACTCACCCCCATTTTCATATTCTCACTAGAGTTTTCGACAACACCCATGACAGGTCGAGCTGACAAAGGAGCAAGCAGACTCCATGAGTTTTATTGGCATGTTGGTCGTGTGTGGGGGCATAGGATGATTGGTGTACCTTGGCAGGAGGTTGTCCGAGGAGGTGGCATCAACAAACCGTCAGATAGTTCCTTGTATGGAGAGGAGGATTTCCCATGGATGTATGGAACACACTGGTCACTGAGGAGCAACACCTTAGGGACACCTCCACAGTTACTTAGGGAGATTTACATGTTATATCTCTCAAGGAGGATCAGGAGGGGACGTCCACTTACCCAAGGTTATGGAGGTCCATTCACCGGAGGATATAGTGATGTGACAGTGAACCTGATGATGTTAGTCGGATGCAGGCCAAAGCGCATTGTCATAGCTTTAGGCCATGACGTCCAGGGATGTGTAGGGGCATCTAGCTTTGAGCAGTGGTTCGCAGGTCGACATGGAGGTGCATTGTGGTGTATCATAGTGTGTTGGATTGCACTATGGAGTAGGAGGAGCGGCTCACATCACATTGGGTACAACCTTACAGGGATACTTGGTGGTATGCAGTGGCATCTGATGCAGCACCGTGGGCTCTTGGGGCATTGCCTCCAAGGAGACTTATGGGCAGGAACATTAGATGTACCATTAGGAGTAGCTCACCTTGGATGGACGAGGACATTGTTGAGCATCTGGGGATGACATGTTCAGTAGAGGCAAGTCTTCAATTGGCTTATCGGCAGATCCAAGGCGGAGAGAGGGACATCCATAGGATTGCTCTTCAGTATCTCGGCAGATTCTTGATCATAGCCTTGGGGACCTACCCACCCATCACTCTCCAGTATTTCTTACAGCCACAGAGCGTTCGGTTGTTGGCAGCTACCCTTTGATACTCTTAGTATAGGCAACAGGTAATGGGAGGCTCACCCTAGGCAGTTAGATGAGACACAGTGTGTCATGGGCAGGAAGGAGCCTCTCCAGTTGAGAGATTTGGCGGGGGCATGGGCCGCCATATACAGGCTTAGGGATGGCGTGGTTTATTGTCGAGGTAGCATATGTTCCACCCCTGGGCTCACACTTGGGGAGGAGATTGTGAGGGAGCTGCATGATGAACTTTTAGCGAGACAGTCTAAGGCATTATATGAGCATGAGGTGTAGTGGATGGTAGACCTCGTCTATAGGCAGATTTTTAGACTCCAGGCGGTATCAAGGTGCACTTTCTAGAGGCAGGATCGCAGACTTCACGATGTGGTGTAGCGAGGCAGATTTACCCTATTGTTGCTCAGGCCCGAGATTGGCAGTGGAAGGGTAGGCATTGGCATCTTGGAGATGCTTGGGCAAGATGAGCTTGGCATTCACAGCTTTTCACCATCAGGTCCCAAGAGAAGAGGATATAGCCTGTGCACGATGGGAACCATGTCCTAATCGGAGTGGCACAGCGTCAGCATAGTGGCACCCTTTTGAGACCAACAGAGGACCCGAGCATCACAATACTTTGCAGCTCAACGACCTTTAGGAATGAGATGGTTTTTACAAGGGGAGATCATTCAAATCTTTCATTGGGCTTTAGCAAGTCATTGGTGGCGAGGGTGTGACTTCATTGGCATGGCAGGCTGGTTAGCAGGATGATATCTGCAGAAGCTCATGTGAGCGAGACTTTATCTCCGCAAGGATTGGGTGGTATGAGAGGGACTACTTGGTAGGGCAACTTCATAAGGAGTTGTACATAGTGCCACATTATCATGATTCCCTTCTCATTGATGGTATGCAGAGGGCTTCTGGTACTTATACATGGCATGATAGTGAGTGGAGCAAGGGGAGCTTCATGTTGGACAAGATGGCTTGGGATCCTGGGATTGCAAGATTCCTTCATGATAGGAAAGTAGAGGTCAGGGACAATCCAGTGGTGCATCTGGGACCCTGGCATATTTTGCAGTGACTGGTCATTTGTAGAGCAAGGTTGTAAGGAAATTGTCTGAAGAAGCTACATGAGCATCCTTTCACCATTTTCAGGAATGTAGAGGGCAGCTACAGACAAGAGGGCCATCTCATACGCATCTCTCATTTCATCACACGCCGGGCTATGTCATCTCCTCCATGACTGTGCAGTGATTGGAGTGAGATTTGTTGGGACAACATTATCCCGAGAATTTTGGAGCTGGGGAACTGGGAGATCATTTGGAGGGCCATTTGAGGAGGATTGCTGGAGTTGGGAATGCAGAGATTGATAGGTCACAGCAACAGAATTCGTATTTGGAGGAGGGTCAAGCTGTGAAGGGTCAATTTTTGAAAGTTGGAACCAAGGGAAACCCTTTCTGGGTTTCTTTGGGTTTTGGGCAAGGATCACGATCCCAAATTCCTAGAATTTTATGGGCAACTCAGGGGGCGAAGTCAGACAGCAATGTAGTTTTGGAGCAGCGTCGCAGCTTTTTGGAGGAGTTGGTTATTGCAGCCATGACTTTCTTGTACTCATCACCTAGTGCTTGTAGCTTGCGTTGTGCAAGCTCAGGTGCACTTTATCCAACTCATTTCTACCACAACAGGTATTATTGATAAAATTTGGCCAGTTTGGGGATTTGCAGAAATTTCTGGTTTATGTGTATGCATTTCTGAAATTTTCTGTGTTATTTATTTTTGCATGTCTTTGTTATCATCGTAAAAATTCCACTAGGAATATTACAAATACATATCAGCATTACATAACAAACGCTATACAACTCAAATAAACTTCATAATATGTGGAACTGCCTATTGATAAATTTCACATGTCAAAAGGAAACGTGGCTGAATAATATAGATAGATGCACATAAGTCTAAAGGAAAATCAGCAGCTTTAAAAAATAAACCAGACTCTTGACTTCAATGATATTATAACAAGTAGATAGTATATGTTAAACTCAACTGAGGTTGGGTGCTTACGTGTCAATAAATGAAAGATATCCGTCCCCAAAAGGCACTGTTTTTTGTGAAGCTGCATCTGCAATAATGGAAGGAAGATGATACTCCACAAGTTGATGCCGATGCTTCCAAGCAGAAAACCATCGCAATTCCCTATAATTTCCATCATTGGCAAGGCATAACTTTGGACGAATCATAAGTATCTTTTGATTTAGACAAAAGACCTGGCAATTATAACGAACACCAGATAGTTCTACTGGCATACCAATGTTGCAAAGTATGCCTGTAGTCAAGTCTTCTGTCAAAATATCCTTCAGGCATTCCCACCTACACACAGAACCCGAGAATAAGAAATTATCAAAGACACATTGAAACAGCCTAATTTATGTAGATGACGCTTAATGGTAATAAAATAGCATTGCAAACCTACATCATGTTTAGTTCTTGAATAAAATTTTAAATAAATCTTCGACATGATATGAACTTATGTCAGCAACTTTGACAAGAGCAAAATAAATAAGATCACACCCTAAAGCCCCTGAAGGCCATGTCTTCCCATTACCAAAAGCACTCAGTGTTCACATTGGAGATGTCAGAACCTCATGTTCAATGGCTATGCTTTATCAATAATAATACTATAGCATTCTTCGTGCACTTAAAAACGTTGTTTTAAACGTCTCCTATTTAGTTTTAGGTGAGATGTGCATACGCATTCTGCTTCATTGTAATTGCTCTAAACTCGTATTCACAGATTGGTAAATATCTAACATTATAATTAACAAATATTGATTGTGGATGAAAAGGAGCCGATTTTGCATATTAATGACTTCTGAGCTAAATAAAGTGCTATGTTCGTTGAGAATCCAGGTTCAAACCTCCCCCTTCGTCACAACCAAAAATAAATAAATCTGATTTCTTGTAGTGTGTAAAAAGTGTTTCAAAACAACCTAAATATAAAGCTGCTTAGAACCAACTTTACATATTAGGGCCTACGCCATATGACAGAATTCATGACCATAGTCTATTCTATTCTCCGTTCAATATAATATAGCAAGTCCAAAGTTAAGTGACTTACGCGTGAGTGATGGTGTCTGGTTCCAAAAAATGATCCTCACAGCCATAGCCAGTGATTTCAAGTTCTGGACCCACTCTAACCGTTGCCCCAGAAGCTTTGGCCTTCTGGATGGAAGCCTTGATATGTTGCAGATTGGACTCGAAATCCATAGCCCATTGATTCAAATTGCATGTGGCAACCTTCAACAGCCTCATATCGACTTTTCTCTCTGCTAAAATATATATATATATATATATTCGAAAGAATTCAGACAATTTGGAAAAACTGATTTTGGTTAGCGGCGGAAGACAAACAAAAAAATCCAATGAATGAATTAGGCGAACAACTCGTGTGGGGGCGCGGCAAAAGAATAAGCTTCTCCTTCTGATCTATTGAATGGCTCAGGCCGGCGCAGGCAAAAGAATAGGTTTCTCTTTCTGCTCTTTTGGTGCGTTGAATTGGAAAGGCAGACAGGCGGCTGCAGAGAATCTGGTTCTCCTGCCATATTCTTCATTCTTGTTTTTATTACATTTATTATATTTATTGTGAATTTTATTTTTAAGTTATAATTTTTTGAGGTTTTTTAGTTCATATTTTTACGGATTTTCAAGCATGTCGGACCACAAGTCCATTGTTTTTATTTATTTTATCTCTTTCAGTTTGAGTTTGACTCTGATTTTGAATTTTTTTTTACGAGGGTGTAAAGTTTTTTAATATGTTATAAATTAGTACCTATTATGCCCTGCCGCAAGGCAGGGTATAACGCGTTTTATGCGTTGATTTTCTATTAATTAAATTTTGATCAAAATTAAATAAAGTTAACTTTGTAAATGAATTTAATTTATTTATTTTTTAATTTT